>VDFB02066480.1:44959-68613 GCA_007258455.2 Sequoia sempervirens
CACAGCCACAAAACCAAAATTGCTCCGATACCAGTGTTAGAATGATGAGAAAATTATAATTAAAGATCACATCATTGTTGTAAAAAATAACTAACTTAATAATTAATTATTAAATGTAAACCTTAATTCCTAACACAAGTTACAAATATGAAGGTAAGAGAAAGTATAAATCTCAAATGAACAGGCTAAATTATATTCATCATGGGCACTCAGAGTATTGGTGGATTAGTACTGTAGCTATTGCTAGATTGTTAAGGTTCAGTTTACTCCAGAGCATCATCATGAGATCAATACCCAAGGTTACAAAATTTGAATAGTGAATAAGGTAAATGGAAAGAAGTCCCCTTTTGGGTCTCCACAAAAGGGGTCTCATGTGCTAGAATAGCATATGGCATGAGTCAAATGAAGGATCACACAGTGAGATGTGAAATATCAATTTTAAAATCATTTTCCAATACATTTTTTTGTCCAGAAGTTATGTCCACATTATCCTTTTCCTTTTCTACACATCGATCAAAATATTGGACAGAAACTACAGGATTAAAGCTAGAAAAAAAGGAGAAGTAAAACATACTTCATCATCATCTTGCAAGTTTATGTCTTTAAATCTTTCATGCAATGACTCCCTATCATCTTTGGCTTCCCAGATCTTCCTACCCCAGCATTGCGTATGTGCATAGAAAACGCAGTGAAGAAAATGCAAAATACAAAAACTAAGAATTTAGATGGTATAAACTGGAAAATCCGCAATGGTTTTCTAGACTTGGTACAACTTTGGAGAAACTACATTTATTGTACAGACAAATAAATATGCTGATTACTAAAAAATTTTAACACTTAGCTTTGAGATATCAATTCGTATCTCTATTTCACAAAATAAGCCAGGAATTTGAATTTTACAATTTACAAAATTATTAGATTTCATTGAGCGCATAAAAGGTCAACTACACACTCATTATTTAGACTTAAGCAAGAACAAGTACAAAAACTCATCCTACTAGAATATGCATTCCAATTAGATGTAAGGTTGCTAGAATAAAGAGCTGAATAATATTATTAGCAAGTTAAAAGCATTATACATAGAATTCAAAGATAATGAATCTTACCAGTAAAAAATATAAAAAATCCAACTAAAAGCATAGGTAATAATAACCCAAAAAATACTAGCATTCATCCCTGAGTTACAATAAACTACAAAGACCATTTAACCCAGACTAGATGTTATGCAAACCAATCTCAAAGATAAAGCATCTACGTAAAAAATTTCCTTGATAATATACAAATCTGTAAAATGCAGACATCTTTCAGAATTGAAAGAGATATTGTTGCTAGATCTATAACACAGTGATGCCTAAGAAAGAAAAGCCCTGTTCCAACTTAGAAATCCAATCAATGCTCCTGAGCAGCATCAATAAAGGCCTTGATATGTCTCTGATAGACAAAAGCACCTCAATCAAATACTACCTTAGTAATACCTTTTTCAAGACAATCTTTGCCAATTGCTTCAGCAATGGGGAGTCTCCCCAAGTTCAGGCCTCGACAAGATAGTGATTAATGTAACTGTAACCGTATATTTCTCCAAAATACTACTAGAGGTACCCAAAATCCTAAATAATTATACAAAACATCTATATTTCATTTATTGAGTAAACTTTTGTTTTTGGTGGTCAATCTGTATTAATTCGAACAAGTACCATTTAGCTTCCAAAGAATCAGTAGCAAATTTGTTGAGCAAAGAAAGGTTCAGTTCATATAATGTTGAAGTAAGAGGAAATTTTCCTCAGTAGTGACTAAAGTATTATACAATGTGCAATTTATTTTTATTCCATTCTTATTGAGTTCTATAAGCAAAAGTTTACATTCTCTTTTGAAAAGATCTATCACTAGTAGCTTGTTTGAGCCATGTCATTACATAAATTATATCTTCAATTGACTACATATTTTTAAGGTTTCATATTTTCTAATGATTAATCTATTCTCAGATGAGTGGCTACAAGACCGATTTATCAACTATCTATTAGAAGCAATAACTAAACTTACAAATCAAGTAACATCTATTTCTCATTTTTATATTATTTTTTGTGCATTTTTAATTAAATATCATAATTATCTTCCAACTTAGAATAAAATCTCTCTTCATAACACATTAAATAATGGTTGATATTGTTGGTGTTGATAACTATAGCAAATGTGAGGAAGAAATTGTACCCAACATTGATATTTCTTTTAAATAGCAATGTTCAAAACTCCTGAAGAGGTCAAATCGGTGTGACATTGGATCTGTCTTGCTGACGGAAGTCGTCGACAAGACATGGACTATCAGAATGAGTTTTCAATCATGTGTCAATGATTGATCTCTCACCGATGGTACATTTCAACGAATATTTTTTTAGAAAAAAATTGCATTGTTTTGTCAAAATTTTGATGAACACAACCGACGAATCACCGAAAAGGTCCGACGAAGTTGTTATAGCTGCGATGAAGGCTTCATCGTAACTCCTTGTCCATTTCATCACAATTTTGACAAATTCTACTGACGAATCATAGAAAAGGGCCAACGAAGTTGCTTAGCTGCGATGAAGCCTTCGTCGTAACTCCTTGCCCATTTCATCGCAATTTCAACAAATGCCACCGACGAAACACATAAAAGGTCTGATGAAGTTGCTTAGCTATGACAAAGGCTTCGTATTAAATACTTACCCATTTCATCGAAATGGCGACGAACTTCTAGTGTTCTTTCGACACTTCGGAAGAGCCATTGCAATTGCATTTTGGTTGTAATTCGTCAGTGGATACACTAAGTTTTTGTCGATATTCCAATGAACATCTAAGTCATTTTATGATTCCGACGACCGATGAATCTGTGCCGTTATTTCGACGTTTAATTCATCGTCAGCATTGTGACGAAAAAATAGCGACAAAATTTTTTTCGTCATTTCATCGCTTTTCTGACAAAGATTTGTCAAATGACCAACGAACGTCCATTGGAAAATGGTGTCAAATTCAATAATGTCTTTCCTCCTACACCAATAATGCCACACCATCAAGTTTCATAAAAAATATGGATCCCGTTTGAATTTTTTGCAACCGAAATAGCAAAGGCATCGCTGTTTGGAACCTCCAAACTACACCACTAGAGGCCCCAAATTGCAAACTCAGCCACGACGTCGCTATTTGACTGAGGACCTATTTGACCTAAGAACCCTAAACACCTAACTGGACCACAACGGTCCCATTTGTATATGCATCACCATTTGGAGTTTAAACCCTAAATCTTAAACTGCGATGCGACGTCATAGGTCGCAATAGTTTTGCGATTTGAGGCCCAACATCACTGATTCTACCCTTTTAGCGGTGCTAAATAGCACTACTAGATAAGTTTGACTTTCAAACCCTATTTAATGCACACAAAAATAAAAAATGCAAGTTGGGTTAGGGTCACATACCAGTGGTCCTATGCTTGGAAGTTGTTGGTAGACTCATACTTGCTCAGAAATATCTCGGGGAAACACTCTTTGCACCATCTCGCACAAAGGTCAGAGCTCAAAAAAAAGAAATTCTAAGGGCTAAGTGTGCAAATGAATTGAAAGTGACCCCTCGAGGGCTATTTAAGCATGAGAATTAGGGTTTTTTGACCCTATTTAGCCATCAACCTAGGATTTTGTGCCCCCGACCCTATTTTTTCCCAACCGAAGCTCATTTCAGGTCATTTTCTCTCACATTTTAGCACGTTTTTGACATCCTAGAGCCTTTTTGGACTGTTGGACAGCTTGTCCTCCTTTTTTCAAGAAATCACCCAAAAATCCAAATTTTCGTCTGATCTCTCGAGGGAGTAGTATACCAGCATAATTCTAGTAGTGGGCCATTCGAAAAAAGAATCAACTTTTTTTTTGAATTTTGATCTCGGGAGGTTTATTCTTTGAACCAACGTAGTAGACACATTGTTTCAAAGAGGGGCAAAATGTAGACACATAAAATATACTGATTGATCTCGTGCACCTGATTCTGATTCACCAACACCAGTTCATCCGAAATCATCTCATTTGCTAACCATTTAATCAAATAATCTTTATTTGATTAAATTCATCATATTCCCTATTTTAATTAAATAAATCAATCTTTATTTGATTAAATCATCATATTCTCCTCTTTAATTAAATAAATCAATTTTATTTAATTCATCAATCAATCCTAAAGTCATCCCTTTAATTAGGGTATGTGCAGGATCATGATGGGCCAAAAAGTGGCAATAAGATGGGTATGTGGCTGACGACTATTTTTTACCCAAAATTGATGAAATGGAAAGGGTTTTTAAAGGACATTCTCAGCTTTCAACCAATATAAATTATGCTTTACTTTGAATTTAATAAATAATTATTATTCATTTTCTATTTGAATTATAACTAAAGTCCTGATTGATAGGTTGATTGAAACACATCTATAGCTTTCATACGATATCACATTTTTTGAATCTAAAGTGTGTGTCACATTCTATCCTTCACATACTATAGGATTAAAAAAAAAAATGAATTTCATGAAATTTTGACCAAGTTAAGGTGGTTAGACATACGAGTTTTTATATTTTTTAAAATTTGTAATAAAAAATTCATAATTAATTATTTACTTGGAAAAAAATTACAAAAAAATATGCATCACATCCGGACATGAGCCCTCTACTCATATCTAAAATATTATAAAAAAATATGATCATTTTATTGTGGTTAGGGTGGTCAGACAGACACCTACTTATTTTTTCCTTGAAATTTAAGTACTACTACATTGAAATTTTCACCAAATAGATTTTTTTTTTAAATAAACCTAGTAGTTTAGAAACTACACTCAATTTGCTATAGATTCTATTCTTACATATTTTTGAAATAATAAAGATAACTTATTCAAATTTTTACATCAAGTTTCCTAACTCTGATTTTTCTAAATTTTTTGCCACTTAAGAGCATGTTTTTTCCATGATGATCCTACACATACCCATTAAATAAATCAATTTTATTTAATTAACTTCTAAATTTCTTCATTTAATTGAATAGATAAAATTTATTTAATTAAATCTAATATTCATCATCCCTCTCATTTTGATTTATTTAAATCCAAATATCTAAGTTAAAATGTCAAATTAGCTAAATCCTCATCTGGGTTAATCAAATCATGATTAATCCTAACTCTAATTCATCAAATCCTCTAGATTTTGCAACTTGTGCATGTAAATCAATTTAATTGATTTATAAACTCATCCATTTTCATTCAAAAATGGTATCAAGTTGGAATATTCTTCAAATTTGAAAATTCCCTCCCAAAAGGACTTGTCCATCCAACAAGGCATTATAGACCTCTTACATGTCCTTTTTCTTGAGCCAAGTGGCATTAACTCTCCTTTCTTCTCCCTCCAACATGTCACTTCTCCAATTTCAAATATCCACCTAATGGCATTTATGTGCACATTCATCAAAATGTGCTCCACCTCTATCCACTAACATGTTGACAAGTGGCATTTTGCCATTGGTTGATGTTTTATTCCACATTCATCCTTTTTTCTCATTCTTCCATCATTCTCTTCTATAAATAGACGGCTCTTTTACTAATTTGGGATACACATCTTCATGTTTTGAGCAATTTCATCCATTCTCATCCAAGTTTCATAGTTTTCATCAATTTCATAGATAGGTTATGGAAAATTTCATCAAGAAGCATCATTGATCATCACCAAGCTTGCAAGGAATTGGGAAAGGGATATTTTCCACATCAAAATAGCACCAATTCCCCCATGGGATTGATAGTTTGAACATTTGAATAAGATTTAGATTGCTTTCATTTGTGTTTTTTACTTTATTTCTTGTTCTTCATGTTTCAAATGAATCTTATGGGAAATGATGGTTTTGATTTGCATAAGTGATTAATATTATGTTTGTTGTTTATGTTTGTGTAGGTCTAGATCCACCATTGACACCAACAATCTCAGAAAATTAATATGAGAATACAAGAGAATCTTACCAGGGAAATCTATCAGAGCATAAATGTTGGATAGAAAAACTCTTTCCCCCATCTCTAAACTAATTGCAACAAGAGAAATGGTGAATCTACTAGAGAACCACCAAACAGGACAAATTCGCTGAGGATCCTAGAAGCAAGCAAGGCCTCGAGAGCTCCCCTGAGCACCCACACACTAACATAAACCTCTATTCCAAATATTATAGGCACTCTACATCATACTATCCATATATACCTTTGTCTCCTAGAGGAAAACCAAATCCGAAGAATGAGCACGAACCAAGTCCTAAATAGCCTTTTTTCTAGGGATGATATGCATACCCCTCACATTCCATGGTAGCACAATCATCATGAAGGATGAGAGAACTGAGTATCCAAAGTCTTCATCGACCCAAATTCAACCAATGTCTCACCATCCAACTTAACTTTCTCCTAATCCTTCTTCCTATCCACCTTCTAGGACTTATTAGGAGCACTCATTTTTAGAGGCTTTTGTTACAAACCCAAAATAGGGGAAGAAGTAGAAGCTTTAGTCTTACCAGAATCTCCAGAATCCAAACCTCTAGTAGGGCATGCACCTACAACTGCAGAGACCAAAGAAGTACTAGCCACCACACAAGGGTCCCCAAGCCCAACCTCAGGGGAAGGAACAAAAGAATCCTTCACTTCCCCAGGAGCCTCCATAGGGCCAAGAACCAAAGACGTAATAGCCATAAGCTCAGGATTATGAGTAGTAAAAGAGGGATCATCCACATGCATGCCAAGATATATCCCCTCCTCATGAACTAAATCATCCAGTACATCAAATGTGTTAAATACCCGTCCTCTTGGTGATCCCAAAAAGTCATCTTCTGCCCTCAGCCTTTATTTCGAGGCCTAATAGGCACAAACCCATCTTTATCTGGAGTCACCCCCTGCATGGGCCCTTTTCCCTTTTAGATCCTAGGTTTGATGGATCCATCCCAATACTAGAGTTACCCACACTAGGAGCACAAGTACACCTCCTCTGAAGATGACCATACTCGTGGCATAAATGACATCTAAACGACAAAGTTTCATAATCCAACGGCTAAGTCTAGGAGCTAGACCCAACACTAAAATCAATAGAATCTGGAAAGGGCTTACTTAAATCAATCTCAACACAAACACATGTATAAGAAAAAATTATTTTATCCAAGGTTTGTTGAGAAAGGCCAATATATTTTCCCAACACCATGGAAATCGACTGTAGTATATCTCTCCTCCAACATTCAAATGACAACTGAGGAAGGTGAACCAAAATTGGAACCCTGAATGGTAACTCATCCACTGAGTTAAAACCAGCATGACATGGTTTTATGAAAAGGCCAACTTGATTATAAAAATAAGGCCCACCTTCAAATGCCCTGTTCTAATCATAAATGCATGAAAAATCCACCCAAAAAAATTATTAGCAACCAAAAAAAAGTCAAATTCACCTTCTGAATTCCAAGTCGTATGAATCCAAGGGTCAAGAAATGGCAAAGAAGCCCTCATCCCAAAAATATTTCAAATTAGAACATGCTTGCTATAGTATTCTAAATCCTCAACCACCTCCTCCTTTTGAATCACCAATACTGGACAAACCTGAGCCCACTCCAAGCACCCATTAATCTTCTGCAATTTAGGAGTCTAGATCTAGTCATTCCCACCCCAGGGGAAGATGGAATGGGAACCTCAGCATCGTCCTCCACCATAATCTCATCCCCATTCACCATGTTCAAAGACTCATTTAGAGCCATAGAAATCTTCCACACCACATAGAGAACGTCGATGAAAAGAAACCACAACACAAGCCAAATAGGCCACAAATAGCCACCACCTTTGTCACACCCCTGTGCAGCCAAAAGAAAATCTAGGTGCCAAAGCACAATTGTGCCACACCAAATGGGCTGAACCAAGACCACATCAAAACTCAACATACAAAGGAAGACAACGAAGGAAAAAAAACCATAAGCTATCTCCATAAAAAATGAGCCAAAAAATATCTCCAATAAAAGCAAACACCCCCCCTTACATGTAGCCAAAGACCCACCCCAATCAAGAACTCAACACAAGAAATTTAGAAAAGACAAGATCAAACACATGCAAATAAAGAAAGTTAACATCCAACTCAGACCATGAAGGCCACAGGTGCACACACCAATTGCAGAGCATTCGTCATCTCCTTCCTTGAAGATTGTTGTCTCAAACCCTTTATTTTATTTTATTTTATTTTATGTTTCTTCTAATCTTCCTATTTGAGTCTTGTATTTGTGTTTGCAGGAATCAATTCGTGTGAAAAAATTCTTCTCCAAACAACACATACCCTTTTCAATACAATTATACTTATTTACTTCCCCTTTTTACATCTCTCTACTGCTATACCTAGCAAAAATGTTGCAAATTTTCTTGACTCTATTAACCACAGTATAAGTGCTAATATTTTTTTTCTTATGCTCTACTAACAACAAAAAATAATAATGAAATCATGTTTTTTCTTAGGTTTATTTATCTATTTATAAATCATAAGAAAAAATATTTAGAAAACAAAAAAGAAATTGGGAGAATACCCTTGGCCAGGGCTCCCCACAGAGGGAACATAGCCCACTAGGTAGTCGTGGCTCCCTACAAAGGAGATCGCAGCCCCTAAGGGTTCGCGGCTCCACTATGGGAGCTAGTCTCCAAGCAAGGTCGTGGCAAGGGTAAGAACCTCTCCCGCCCCTCTTATCTTTTTTTTTCTTATGTTTTTATTTTTATTTATTTATTTATTTATTTAAATTATGATATTTATAATTTTTTATTAAACAATAACTTCTAAATTTTTAGATATATGTATATATGTATACATCTATATGTTGTATTCTATATATATATATATATATAAAGAAATTTAACTGTAAAATATTATTTGTATTTTAACATCAATGACTGTATGCACTATTTTTTTTCAAGAAAATTCATTTGGGTTATACTAGCATCATTTTATTTTATCTTAAAATAGATATTACATTAGATTTTTCTCATATGTAGAAGGAGGAATAACAATGTTATTTAAAAGAATCTTAGTTAAAATAATATATTTCATATGCACATTAAGATATTTTACATTCATAAATATGTAAACTCATAAAATTATTTGTATGTTTATTTGGTTATAAGGGTAAATAGAACTCCTCTCATATATATGCATATCAAGGAAAAGAAAATCATATTAGATTATTAGTGCATTAGGAAGTTGTTTCTTTCATAATGCTAAGTTTGAGCTTAACCATGTTTATTTCCTCTTTGTGAACACATTTATTAAATAAATAACTTGCATTTTACTCTACTACATTCACCCCTTTTTAGTATCAATCATAGTGGGGTTACTCTTTACAGAAAATAAACTATTACAATAGATTAAGAATACAATTTCTTTTTTCTTGCATACTTCGCAATATACTCAAGAGTTAATAGTCACAATGACAAAAAAAACATTACATTATTTTATGTTTGTTCATTGCTCAATAAAAATGGAAATATAACTTCGTTCAATCTTGCATTTACATAAAAACACTATACTAGCATCAACTTATTTTAGAATTTAAGTCCATCCATCCTCCACTTTGAATAAATCTCTCCACCCAACCTTCTTGGCATCATCAAGTTGTTACTAAGCTCTAGCCAACCCCCGAGTAGGGAGGGGTCACCAAACCCATGATTCAATACAATAATCTAAACTCAAAAGTTAGACACAAACCCAAAACAAGTTGCATAAAACCTCATACAATCAAATAAAAAATACCCATTTCAACATTGAATCACCCACAACCTCTCAAAAATTAAAAAAACTATCATTTTCACAAAAGAGCTCAACAAATCTCATAGACATTTTCAATAAGTTTTTCCACCCAACAAAGAACCATAACATCAAACAAAAGGAAACACAATTTTCATCCATTACATAGATATGGATTCAAGAAACTTATCTCTCTTTTTCTCAATCCATATACTAGTTACTCCATCTTTTTCCTCCAAATCCTTCTTTTTCTCCCACTCTTCTCCTCTCTTCTTCCTCCAAAAGTGTCCAAGCTTTTCCTCCCCTTTTCTTTTTACCCACCATGAATATAAACAAGAAAAAAAATAGAGAAGGTTTAGGGTTTAGGGTTTAGACTTCCAACCCTTAGGTACATAATTTAGGAGCTTCCAAAAATACAATTATGAGCAACATTTAACACTTAGAAACACTTTTTAACTCACTAAAAGATATGTCTTTTTTGAACAAACAGAAAATATCAAATAACAAAATTAATAATAACAAAATAAACAATAACCAAAATTTGGGATTTGCCAAATGGCTCAAATGACTGAGCCTAAGACTTGGTATGTCAAAATTCAAATAATTTTGGTGCTCTTCATTTTGCAAGCACCAAATTTGGTGCTAGCCAAATCGAGAACTTCATTTGGTGAGCACCAAATTCAGTGCTCACCAAATGAAGTGCTCCATTTGGCTAGTGCCAAATTTGGTGCTCACCAAATGTGAAGCATGAATTTTGCAATGCATTTTTGTGAACTCTTTCCTTTTCTCTTTCTCTACTAGGGAGACTATATACATGAAATAAACATTAAAATATATTTACATATGGACATTTAATTTTGTATACTTTAAGTTATATTTCATGTATATAGTTTTAGGATGTTTGACAGTGGTTGTGGATCTCTTGGAGTTATAATGCAAATTCTAGTTTTTAGATCTTATAATTTTTCAGAATTAGTCAAATTTCAGTAGTTAGCATGTCAAATTTTAGTAATCAAGAAGTCAAATTTCAATAGTCAACAAGTTGTATCATCTTTCTCTCTCACTATCTCTTTATCTCTCTACTCTCTATCTCTCCCTCCCTCTCTCTCTCCCTTCCTCTCTCCCCTCTCTCTCTCTCACCCCTCTATCTCCTCCCTACCTCACCCTCCCTCCCTCCCCTCTCTACTTCTCTATATCTCCTCTCTATATGTCTCCTTCCCTCTCTACTTATCTTTATCTCCCCTCTCCCTCTCTTTACCTACCTCTCCCTCCATTACTTTGTATCTCACCTATGTATCCCTCCCTAACTCTTTTTCTCTCTACTCTATATATTTCCTCTCCCTTCCTCTACCTACCTCTCTCTCACACTCTTTATCCCTCTCTTCCCCCTTTTTCTCTCTCACTCTCTCCTCTCTATCTCACAATTATCTCTCCCTCCCTCTCACTCTATCCTCTCTATCTCACCACTCTCTCTCTATCTCTCTCACACACACACTTTTGTCTCCCACCCTAACTATCCCTCCCCCCTCCTTACCTCTCTACTCTCTATCTCTCATGTCCCTCCTCTCGACCTCGCCCTCCCCTTATTTTTTTCTCTCCTCTCAATCTCTTTCTCCCTTTTTTCCCTCCCTCCCTCCTTATTTCTCTCTCAATCATTATCTCTCTCTACTCTCATTCTCTCTCTCCCCCTTCCTTTCTCCCCTATTTTTCTCTCTCACTCTCTCCTTCTCTTTCTCTCTCCCTCTCTCTCTCACACACACACTCCCCTCTATCTCCTCCATACCTCTCCCTCACTTCCCTCTCTACTTCTCTCTATATCTCTTCTCTCTACGTCTCTCTCTCTCTCTCTCTCTCTCTCTCTCTCTCTCTCTCTCTCTCTCTCTCTCTCTCTCTCTCTCTCTCTCTCTCTCATACACACACACTCACCTCTATATCCTCCTTACCTCTCATTTCATCCCTCCCCTTTCTATTTTTCTCTATCTCTCCTCTCTCTACATATCCTTCCCTCTCTACTTATCTTTATCTCCCCTTTCCATCTCTCTCTCTACTCTCATTCTCTCTCTCCCCCTTCCTCTCTCCCCTCTTTTTCTCTCACTCTCTCCTTCTCTTGCTCTCTCTCTCTCACACACTCACCTTTATCTAATCCCTACCTCTCCCTCCCTCCCCTCTCTACTTCTCTCTACCTCTCCTCTCTCTAAATCTTATTCCTTCTCTACCTATCTTTATCTCTCATCTTCCTCTCTTTACCTACTGTTGTGCCCTTAGCACACATGCCCCATTCGGAACGGGGACCCTCTTTTCTTTCCCCTTTCCGAGTCTTTTGGGGCTGCCTCATTTTCCGTGCCCCTCTTTTTTGATGTTTCGCATGGTCGATGTTGCTCCAAGGTTTCATCACAAATCAACCATGCCTCCTCTTTTGGTTTTTTGCTGCCCTCCGGGGCCTCATGGATTCCCTTTGGAATTTTGGCTCTGGAACGGCCCTAGGCCCCTCCGGGCCCGGGCCCCCGGGGTTCCCTTATCGGGCTTCCCCTTTGCATTTGCTGTCCTTCGCGGCGTTCTCCGGGCATCTTTCCGCCCCTCGGGGCCCGACCCGCTGCCCTCCGCTTAAACTCGTCATAAATTTTCGGGGCGGCGCCTGCCCCTTCAGGCCCCGGGACCCGGACGTCCGTTTCTGGACTTCCGTCCTGGGATCACCATCTGCAACGGCAAACCTTCGCTGGCCTCCCGCCCCCCGGGCCCCACCTCGTGTCGACTTCATAAAACCAGTCGACATTCTGAGCTGGATTGTCCCGAGTTCCAGACAGCTGCCGAGATCTTCCAGGTGGAGGTACAAAATGCAGTCGACAATGCCAACTGTAGGGACATCGTCCCATATGAGCCCTACGATTCCTCATGTCTGGTGGTCAATCAGGCGCCGTTTTCGCGAGGCGACCGCAACGAGCCCGAAGTCGAGCCTACTCCTACGGAGGATGGGAAAGCGCTGGAGGTAAGTAACGAAAAAACCTTGGCTCAGCTCTTTGATTCAGTAGATAATGGTCCGGCAGATGAAGAAGAACCATTTGTGGATGAGGTCCACATGTTCCATCAACGGTCGAGTCCTTACTTCCTTAGGAATAGGCAAGCAGGCGGACCCTTTACAACTTCTACCCCACCAAACAATTTCGCCACCCCGCCTGATCCCAATGCCAGTAATAACCCCGAGCTTCCTCATATACCTACCCAATACCTCAATAAGAATGGGTCTCCAAATCAGTTGCAAAATCAGCCTCAAGGCCAACCCCAAAATCCGCTTGGGCAAACCAAGGTCCAAACCACTAGTTCTCCCATAGGGCAAGCTTTTAGCTCCGAAATCGAGCAAATGGGTGAATATGTGGCAGAAGAGTTCAAGAAGGTAAAAATCAGTTTGTCCGCCTTTGAATTACTCAAAGTTCCTGCCATGAGGCATGCTTTCTTCTGGGTTCTTAATGGGACTCCATCCTCTAATACGATACAAGAGACCCCAGCCAAGAGAGTAACCTTTGACGAGCCTAGGAAAGAACCAGAAATACAGGATAACGCCTGGAAAAGGAGGGATGTTCCCGTAAATCAGTCGGCAAGTAAACAAACTGAAAAGGAGCCAGAAAGGGCGAATAGGCAGTTTTCTAAGGACCAGCAATTTAAGCAAGCCAAGGATACGGATAATGAAAGGAACAAAGGTCAAATAGCTCAAATGGACACACCTGTGGGCATCCTCCAGGGGAGACCAGAAACTCCCCCTTTCCTGACCACCATTAGGATCTTTGGGAAGAACTTACACAACTACCTGCTCGACTCAGGAGCTTCCGCCAATGTCATGCCCTTGGCCATATGCAAGGCTCTTAGCATCACTCCCACGCCGTCGAAGAGAAAGGTGACCCAACTGGACAAAACAGAGATCAATATCGTGGGTGAAATAAACCGTATCCCGATGTAGATTTCCGTAGACCCACGGATACAACAGGTCATTGATATTCAAGTGGTCGATATTCCTGATGCATATGGAATCATTTTGGGAAGGGAATTCACTAAAGCGCTAAATGGATATACCGCCACAGACCTTTCTCACATGTGGCTACCGTGGAAGGGGTTGCCAAATCAGATCCGTATTGACCGTGAACCCCGTATGAAGTATATGATCACGGAATACAATAATCTCAGCGAGGTGTTGTTCGCCGAGACAGATTTAGGGAACTACCGCCCCTTTGCCTACCAAAATGAGATCGGGCTTCAGGAGGAGCGTGCAGATGAAGTGTTGCTGGTGTTATGTAGTCCTTCAACCGGTTCTACACGAATGCCCCCAGATACAGAAACATTGGTAGAAGCCGATGATCAGCCTGATCAAGAGGACGACTAGGGATTACTCAATGGCTTCCAGGAATTCATGGAAAAGTGCGCAAAGGATCAGCTCAGCCTAGGAGCTCGAATCAATTTCCAGGATCTCTTATTGCCAAGCTGGTGCAAGGTCCACAATGCTGCTCACTCCGAGTTTGACTGTTGCTTGTGCCAAGCAGCAGTGGAGCATGTTAAGAGAGTAGTTGCTCCTCAGACAGAAACACCCAAGGAGACGCTAGCAGAACCACCTGTTGATCATTGCCCTGAACCGGAAAACTCCCCTAAGATCACAGGGCCCGCCGCCCAGCTGAAAGGGAACGGAAGTTCAATCAGGCATGAAGATAAAGAATCACCCGCGTGCTGGACGCTCTGATTTGATGGATCGAAGTCGAGGCAAGGAGCTGGAGCTGGATTCGAACTCATCAGCCCAACGGGTAAGACATTTCTCGTTGCCCACCGATTGCAGTTTTATTGCACCAATAACGTAGCGAAATATGAGGCTTTAGTCCTTAGCCTTCTTATGGCCTTGAAGAAAAACGTAAAAGTACTGCAAGTTTTCAGGGATTCCCAGCTCGTAGTTAAGCAGGTCAGGAAGTTTTACTCCTGTCATGATCGAAGGCTCACGAATTATAGACACAGGGTCTGTGACCTATTGGAGGGTCTAGACGCATTCAATATACAATTGATCCCTCATGCTCAGAATCGCACAGCTGATGCCTTGGCTCAAGCGGCCAGCACTCTACAACCCCTCTCTTTGTCTGGGCTCAAAAAATTCACTATTGAGCTAACATCCACACCATCAGTCCCAGATAATGTCACTCACATGCAAGTCTTCAATGACGACAAGCATATCCTTCAGTTCATCACAAGTTCTGACATCTTCGCAGCTCAAATAATTGATGAGGCTGATCCACAGGCTGAACTGGATATAGAAGGAGTTATTAACCTCAAAACCAATACAATCCCCAGAGGCATGGTTTAGCTGGAATGTATATTCGACTTGAATCAGATCAAGGATCAGGATCAATAAACAAAAAAGGAGGCTATAAGTAACCAGTGCAACGCTCACAACCTTGGGACAGCCGAGGAGACTAAGAATGTTTTTATTGGCAAAGTGTGCACGCCTGAGGAAAAAAAAGGAATTATGGGTGCGTTACGAAGATACCATGATGTGGTGGCATGAAGCTACGAAGATCTGAAAACTTATGACACTTCTGTCATTACTCACACTATCCCTCTTAAGACGAAAGTGAGGCCGTTCCGCCAGCGGCAGCGCCCTATCAATGCCTTGCTGGAGCCTGTCGTTTACAAGGAGGTGCAAAAGTTGCTTTCAGCAAGAATCATTTTTTCCGTCAGGCATTCCACATGGGTGGCCAACTTGGTCCCAGTCAGGAAAAAGAATGGAGAGATTAGGTTGTGTGTGGATTTTTGCAATCTGAACCGCGCCTCGGAGAAAGACAACTACCCGGTACCGTCACTGGATGAGGTGTTGCAAATCATCAATGGCTCCTAGATGATGTCTTTCCTCGACGAATACTCCAGGTATAACAGGTGATGGTGCAATACAAGGATCACCACAAGATGGCATTCACCACTAAGTGGGGGACGTTCGCATACCGAAGAATGTCTTTCAGGCTCATCAATGTCGACGCCACGTTCTAACGCGCCATGGATATCGCCTTCAAAGACCTAATTGGCAAGTGCATAATCATCTACATGGATGATTTAACTGTATTTTCTAAAAGGCGGGGCGATCACGTCTCCGACTTATGCAAGGTATTTCAGAGATGCAGGGAATTCGGGGTTTCTCTCAACCCCAAGAAGTGCATTTTCGGAGTGACTAAAGGCAGGTTGCTCAGACACATCATTTCGGAACAAAGAATCTCCATCGATCCTGAGCGCATCGAGTCCTTACTCAAAATTCAGCCCCGGGGCAGCAAGAAGGAATTAAAGTCTTTCTTTGGAAAGATCAATTTTGTCCAGAAATTCATCACAGGTTTCACAGAAATTGTCAAGCCTCTCAATGCCATGCTCAAAAAAGATGCCAAAGTTGAATGGACACCTGACGCTAAGCAGTCCTTTGAAGAAATCAAACGGGCCATTGCTGAGGCCCCCGTGTTAGTCAGCCCGGATTATCTGAAGCCATTTTACATTTACTCATTTGCTTCAGAGCATTCTTGTGCTAGCATGTTGACCCAAAAGGACGATGAAGGAAATGAGCATCCGATCACCTTCATGAGTGCTCCCCTCAAAGATGCTGAATTGCGTTACCACAACATAGAAAAGTAGGCGTACGCTCTCGTCAGAGGAGTGAAGAAATTTAGACACTACGTTCTACGCAACAAGGTGTTCGCCATTGTCCCCGACCCAGCAGTTAAGACACTGCTCATGCAGAACGAGTTGGGCGAACGAAGGGCTAAGTGGATCACCCTGCTACAAGAATATGATATGGAGATCCAACCGATGAAACTGGTGAGAGGGCAGGCACTCACTCGCACAATTGCTGAAACAGCAGCAGAGGCTGGACCTGAACTCACGGTACAGCAGTACCAGCTTGAAGATGTCTCCCCGGGAGAATGGTATCAAGATTTTGTTTATTATTTGCTGAACCATAAGTGTCCGCCGCACCTGCAGGGAGTCCAAAAGCGGGCCCTGAGATTGAAAAGTAATGCTTACATGTTGCAAGGTTCCATCCTCTACAAGAAGAATCATGAAGGTATTTATCTGAGATGCCTTGGCAAGGAAGAAGCAGAACGCATCTTGGCGGAGTTTCACAATAAATTTGGCACAGGCCACAGTTTTGGTTCCTCCACGGCGCATCAAATATTGAGGGCGGGGTATTATTGGCCAACTGTCTTCAAGGATGCCCATTGCCATGTTCGCTCATGTCACACATGCCAGATCGCTGCCACCAGGGAGAGGAATGCTGCTGTCCCACTGCAGCCCGTGCTGGAGGTAAGGCCTTTCGCGCAATGGGGTCTCGACTTCATCGGTCCGGTAAGCCCTCCATCATCTGCGGGATACAGGTACATTCTTATCGCTACTGATTATTGTACTAGATGGACGGAAGCAATAGTATGTAAGCAATGCACAACTGAAGTAGTTACCAATTTTCTAGAAAGTTTCATTTTAAATCATTTTGGTTGTCCGTATGCTTTGGTATGTGATAATGGACCTGCATTTACTTCATTAAAATTTGCTAGCTGGGCATTTGACTATGGGATAGCCCTTAATTCTCATCCAATTACTACCCTCAAGGCAATGGCCTTGCCGAATCCATGAATAAGAATCTGATTACTGTGATCAAAAAGCTGCTAGATAGGAATCCCAAGGACTGGCATACCCAACTCCGTTTCGCCCTATGGGCTGATCGCACTTGCCACAAGGCTACCCTTGGCGATTCCTCATTCCACCTAGTCTATGGCCTGGAACCTATATTCCCCATCCATCTGAAGATTCCTACTTTTCAGTTCATCAACGATTTTTATGAGGGAGGAGATCGTAGGGAAGCTCGGTTAGCTGAGCTCTTACATTTAGAGGAAGTCTGAAACCGTGCAATAAAAAATTTTGCCAAACATTAGGGCATAGTGAAGAGATGGTTCGACCGCCAAGCCAAAATCAAGGCTTTTAGAATTGCAGATATGGTCCTATATTGGGACAAGGCCCATGAGAAGAAAGGGGGACACAACAAATTCGACAAGCTTTGGCTTGGCCCCTTTCAGATAGCTGAGATTTTGGGAGATAATGTCTTCCGCCTAAAGACCTTAATTGGTGAAAACGTCCCATTGCCAGTCAACGGGCAGCACTTGAAGCATTACTTCTAGGCTTGAGCTCCTTCGAGCTCTTCGTTGTAAATACTTGTGCATAGGTTAGAGTAGTTGCTTCCTTGCTTGTCTGCGTTTTGTTTACGTCGCTTTGTTTTCTCCCTCCCGGCAGTTTTGTTTTAGAAGAGGTTTCCCGCTCCTTTGCGATGGTCGTGCTTGCCTGACAAGTGGTTCACTTTGATGTCTGTTCTTTGTGTTATTTGGCTAAACATTCACTCTAGACTATCGGTCTTTGCAAAGCTGTCCGCAAATAATTTCCTTGTTTGAACGCTGCTCAGAACTTGACCCTTCGCTGGATCTTCTTACCCACATCTCGGATCTCGCACAAAGCACATAATAATAATTTCTGAAGGACCGTACTATGGTTGTTGTGACACCCCAGTGAGTGAAAAATCTTAAGTCTACTCCAGTGACCACTGCAGTCTCAAACCCATTGTAGGCTTCAATGCTTACCCGGTCGAACTAAATGGTAAAAGAGAAATGAAATATCAAAGCAAAAAGAGAAAAAAAGGGGAATTCTGGAAAAAGAAAATAAATGACCGTATGGGTGTTTGGGTAACTCTACCGGGGCTATGCACGCCCAGCTGGCAGTAGAGCAATATCCATGAGATTGTAGCGACAACTCCGTCGGGGCTATGGACGCCTGACTGGCAGCGGGGCAATGTCCAGGTTACTTTTGGTGTTAGGCAACTTATGTAGCTCACTCGGTTGAAGCGATGACCCTGGTCACTATCCCTAGGAAAGGAATGAACCCACTTCACACACACTTTCGAGATGTCCCGTAAGCTAACCTAATTAAGGATCTCGTTCTCCCAGATTCACCTTCGGAAGCCACTCCTGGTCTGCGAAACTAGAGATTCTGAGTCCTGAATGAATATTTATCCCTATAACGCTGCGGAGCGTTCCCCAGCGGAGTCGCCATTTGTTGTGCCCTTAGCACACACACCCCGTTCGGAATGGGGACCCTCTTTTCTTTCCCCTTAATGGGTCTTTTGGGGCTGCCTCGTTTTGTGTGCCCCTTTTTTTTGATGTTTCGCATGGTCAATGTTGCTCCAAGGTTTCATCACAAATCAACCATGCCTCCTCTTTTGGTTTTTTGCTACCCTCCGGGGCCTCGCAGGTTCCCTTTGGCATTTTGGCTCTAGAATGGCCCTGGGCCCCTTTGGGCCCGGGCCTCCGGGGTTCCCTTATCAGGCTTCCCCTTTCATTTGTCATCCTTCGCGGCGTTCTCCGAGCGTCTTTCTGCCCCTCGGGGCCCGACCCGCCACCCTCCACTTAAACTCGTCATAAGTTTTCGAGGCGGCGCCTGCCCCTTCGGGCCCCGGGACCCGGACGTCCATTTCTGGACTTCCGTCCCAGGATTGCCGTCCGTGACGGCGAACCTTTGCCGACCTCCTGCCCCCCGGGCCCCGCCTCAGGTTTTTCCGTCGGTGCTTCCATTTTCACCTGTCTGCCGCGGGACCTTCCGAGCCCGGTCGTCCGAGGTTCCGTCCCCGGAACTTCGCTACGGTTCCGCCGTCCGCGACGGCGAACCCCTGACGGCTCCCCGCCCTCCGGGCCCCGAGCCTCTCACGGCTGCCGTCGCCCAATCAACACAAAACCTCACGGCGGCCGTCATCTCACGTCCTTCCGGCCGCCGGGCTCCGAAGTCTCCGCCGCCGCCGCTGACCTGAATTCAAATCCCAACGACTTTTCCTGCTGTCGTACGTTCATTTATTGCAGGCATTAATGGCAGTTGGGGTATAAAATACCCAACCTGCCGAAGTCATTTTCACAATCCGAATTGAAGCGAATTGCAAAGCCAAGCATCTGGAGCCCACCACGAAGAGCAGCGTCACGATCGTCACCTTGAGCATCATTCTGTTGACCCCCAGTGGATCCCACGCCTCACCACCTAGCATATTCGAGGTAGGCCATCCCCATTTTCCCTCCCGTCTTTTTTCATCATTTTGGGGGATTTAAACGAATTAAATAATTGGCTAAATTGAAATAAATGGTAGAGAACCAAGCTGCGCTCATTACCCATCCTTTGAAAATCTCCCAAACCCATCGGAATTTCCCTCGCCGCCGACTCGGGACTTTTCCGCGTCGCGGCTGTTCTTCGCACAGGGCAATCCGCCACTCCGGGCCCGAGCCTAGCCTTTGTCGTTGGAATCCGAACTTCAAATTCTTGTTGAAACGGTAATCCTTCTCGTCGAGCCCGGTCCATCGGGTTTCTCTTCCCGGGTTTCTGCTGGCATTTCGCCACGTCCCATCTGCAAACATGTCGCTGATTTCTGGCTTCTGGGCTCCAGAATGTCTTTCGCCATTTAAACTTAAAATGGAGCATGTGTCCTTTTGCCGCGTCGGGCTCTGGGCTCCGGGGTTCCGTCCCCGGGTTTCCTTCGCTGGATTTCCGTCTTGTTTTCGCCGCCTCCGGCGGAGTTTGTCCCTCGGCTTCCCGCGATCCGAGCTCCGCCATGGCCCTTGCTGTTAAAACCTATTAACGGTGCGATAGGGTGGCGTCGTTGACGCCTTCGGGCCCCGGATGTCGGGCTTCCGTGGCTAATTTTCCGCTGATTGCTCCTGGCGGAACCTTTTCGGCGAAGTCTCATCTGCCGCTCGGCTCCCGGACCCCGGCCTTGTCACCGCCCTTGCCTTGTTCTTTTTTGACGCGGCGGCCTCCTGCCCTCCGGGCCCTGGATCCCGAGATTCCATCCACGGAAGTCCGCGGGTCTCCTCCTAGCGGAATCCTCACCCCGTCTGCCCGGTCTCCGGATCTCGGGCCTCTGTTTGCCATTTACCCCTACCGACTCCCTGCTCGGCCATGAACTCTCCGGGCCCCAGTGTCCGGGGTTCCGTCTTCACGGGTCTGCCGCTTGATCATCACTGCTGAACGGCAAAGTCCGAGCACCTTCCCGACTTGACCGGCCTGAGCCTCCATAGAAAATTAACTCAGCATCGGCTGCCTTTTCGCCACCCGGGCCCCAGCCTCCGGACTTCCGCCGCCGAGTTTCCGTTGCCTGTCAATCGTCTCCATATGCCTTCTCCTGCCGGCTTTCCGGCCTGAAACCTCCAGTGCCTCTTAGATCGGCCCAAACAAGCTCAAATCCAGGATCTGACTTCGACCCATGTCCTAAATCATGCTGTTCTCCATCATGAGCCTTTCGAAACATTGAAATTTGGCCAGGAACGGTCTCCGGGAACTTTCGGTTGTATTCTCCCTTCCAGACAGCATTCCTGCCAGGGAAGTCTGGCCTTCCAGGCCCGGATTGTCCAAATGCCCTGAAATGAAATCGATAACATCTGGAAGCAAGATTTATGATGTACTTGATTAATTATTTAGATGATATGCTCAAAATATGGACTAACGTAATTGCTTTCGATGTTTGTTGTGCTGAATTTTCCCTTGCTTGCAGGATATATAGAATCAGCTGCAGGAACTTCAGGGGCCTCCGCCGAAAAGGATAAGGGCAAGAAATTAGGAAAGACCGCTCGGGGAAAAGAAGATAAAGATCAGATGAAGTTTCAGTTCCAGGGTGAGCCGCTCTAGTCAAAGGTCTCGGCCGACTGGAAAGAAATCTCAAATACTAACATTGACCAGGTGGACATAGATGAGTTCACTCAGAGGGTCAAGGTCAACCCTACAACAAAGAATGCCAGACTAATAAGGCAGAGTGGAATCGCCAAGGCTGCCGGTTTTCCTCCCTCTCTCATAGCACCCGAACTAGTAATGGTTTGCCGAGAAGCCTACCAAACGGACACCAAAACAATCGTGGACAAAGAGGGAAACATCCTCGCGGACATGTCGCCAGAAGGGATTACCAAAACATTCCACATTCCCACGTTCCCACACATGGAGGTTCCCACATTAGAACAATGCCAAGCGGCGTGGGATGCTAGTCCATCAGGATGCAAGAAGTATCAACCTCTATTGTCTTAAGGAGAAGCGGGGCAGCGCTGCGAAGGTTCCCCACGAACTCTTCCGTAGCGATTTCCACGAGGACTATCACGACCTGGTGACTATGCTAAGCAAGGTTATGGGTCTCCCAGCAGCCGCCTACTTCCAAGA
The DNA here is from genome assembly GCA_007258455.2 of Sequoia sempervirens. NCBI lineage: Eukaryota > Viridiplantae > Streptophyta > Pinopsida > Cupressales > Cupressaceae > Sequoia > Sequoia sempervirens. The sequence goes on from VDFB02066480.1 coordinate 66,966, forward strand.
GTGGATGGCCTACTACATTGAGCAGATCCTGCGAGGGAATGAGGATGTTAACACCAAAATCTCATTCGACTAGGGAGGTATCATTAGCAACTGCTTCCATGAGCAGTTCGTCAACGTCAAAAAGAGCTCTAAGTTCTATATGACCTCCTACCTAGTGTACTCTCTAGCAGGTCAAAGGCAATACTGCGGGCTATTTGTGGCACCTGATCAGGGGCACAGGTGAGGGCTCAATCCATTCGACAAATACCCACAACTCCAATACCGCAATTTCAAGGAGTACTGCCGGGTAAATGATGCCTTCATTGGCCATATCATCAGATTGATCACCGGAGACTTTGAGAGGAGAGTCTCTCACAGTGCCAGGGCGCTCCTGAAGGAATATGCCTTCCTGTTCATCCAATTCCCTAAGTTCACCTACATTCGGGCACAGGGTTTCACCGAGCGGCCAAACAGATTGCCGAGGTACCCAAATGACAGGATCATCCTCCTGGAGCTTTCTCGACAGCTCCAACACATCCAGGCCATATTCAACAATAAATACATAGCAGGGATCTCCTACCCCATGACCCTCGGCCAGGGCCTGTACCGACTACAAACTTCTCAATGTGCTAGCAATTCTGAGAAGGAACTTAAGGAATATCATTTTGACTGGTACACCGCGCGCCCACGGATGGACCCTCATAGCCATGTCAGGAAGGCACTGGGGCCGGCGTATGCCCACAAATACCACATTGAAGACTTCTGGGTAGATTGCAAAGATGACAAAGAGGTCGGCGCAAGGCACTACATGTGCATGACCGTACAGTTCTTAAGAAGAGTGCAACCGTTCCAGGTACCGGACTAGCTCGAGGAGGACGAGTCCACGATAATGCACCTGAGGTACCCTGTGGTTGCCGACCTACCAATACCGTCGATTGACTAGGACGAGCAAGAGGTCGACGACCTAGACACCATCACCCAGCCGATCATAACTCGCACTAAGGAGTGGGTCAGTGGGCAGGTGGCGCAACTGAAGCAACAAGGAGTAGTCCTTACATATGAAGCGCTCAAGAGCGAGCCCAGTGCTACAGAGGATGTTGCCGCCACTACATCAGCTGGTGAGACTTCCAAGTCTCCCCCCATCACCAGGTCTCAAAAGAGAAAAGGAACAGAGACAACACAGTCTGCGGACCCCAAGGAGCAAGCAAAGAAAGAAACGAGAGGATCATCTCCCAAAAGGCTCAAGCAGACGGTGGCTACGACAGAATTGCAGCCTCCCTTGCTTCTCCCTCGCCCTCCACGTGCACCGCCCGCCTCCCTGGCTGCGGTCGCGTCATCTCCGCCGGCAGTGGACATTTCCGTCCATCTTGCTCCTTCGCCTCCAACTGGGCCGATAATTAACATTGACTCCTCTTCCGGCATGACCACTCCCCCTTCCTCTTCTGCTACCATGTCACCTATTACATCCCTCCCTCTGGCTACAATTACATCGCCCATTCCTGTTGCCGCCATGGCTGAGGCCCTTACCAGACATATGCAGAACCTTCCCCCTAAGCTCTCCCAAATATTGATGAATCTAGCTCTCCAAGCGGCCCTCGCCCAAGTCCTCGCGACGGCTCAGCCTTCACAACCACCAACAGGGCCGCCAGCCATGGAAACCATGATGCAG
>VDFB02066483.1:0-12272 GCA_007258455.2 Sequoia sempervirens
GGGCTAATTCCATGAAGAGAAGGTAGTGTATGAGTGGACTAAATCAAGTGTTGATGTTAAAGGTAAAAAATAGTAATAATGAAGGATTTTGTACAAGTATTCCTCAAGGAAATAAGGGGGAGAACTCATACAAAGGATTTGGTTCTAATTTTAGAGGAAGAAGACAAAGTAGAGGTCATGGTTATTAAAGAGTTAGAGGTAGATTTAATATAAGAAGGCAACTAGTGAAATGTTATTATTGTAGAAAATTTGGTCGTATAAAGAGATTGCAAATTGAAGAATTCACATGAAGGAAGAAAAAAAAACTATACACAAAGGTACAACAGGATTTTAAATGAAGTTCCATGACAAGATAAAGATCCATTGCAATTTTCCCTTTTATGCAACAAAATTGAAAACACAAATAATGAGGTTTGGTTTCTAGATTCAAGTTGTTCTAATAATATGACATGTTGTGGAAAGCATTTTCAAAGATTAAAGAAAGTTTTAAAAGTAATAGATTGGGTGATTATAAAGTTCTTGAAGTTTGTGAAAAAAGAAAAATGAATATTGAGACTAGATAACCAAATGTAGAAATTGTTGATGTATACCTAACCACGGTTGAGGCAATAATCTAATGAGTGTTGGAAAACTCATTAAAATTGTGAATATAAAATTCATCAAGCTCCCTTTGGGTTTTTTTTTTTTTAAGTACCAGCCCATGCCTCAAATGAACCTCATCGACCCCTTTTGATAAATGACTGCCGACCTCTGCCATGTGTCCGCTTAGTGCTTTTTGAAGGGATTCTTCCCTTTGCTTTTCAAATGACCCTCACCATGTTTCCACGTGTCGTCGCCACACACACTTAAAGGTTGCTTCCCTTCACTTTTGGGTCCGGCCCCGACCGTCTACCACATAGCCTTCATCCGCATATGCTTTGGCGGACCCCACAGTCAACGCTAATGAAAAAGCATTCTTCCACATGTCTTCCTAGTGCAAGCCTTCAACGATGGGGAGGAGGAATGAACCACAGGCTGTGAAATGCCGCCACACGTCTCTTCGACGAGTACTTCTTCAAAGCAAAGGATGGAGCGAACTATGGGCTGCGATATGCTGCCGCGTGTTCTAACTACCTATACTAGGTGGCAACACTTGTTTGCACGAGACTATGCCGAGACCATTGCCATCATTCGCAGGGGATGCACCTGGATGGGGAGCGACCACATGCTATGGTTCGAATCTTTTTCTGTTACGACGACCGAGGGGAATCATTGCTACTACATCATTGCTCAGGATACCAAATATTTTCAGTTACTGCTCACTAGGCTGTGGGAATGCTCACTATATATACTGCTCTTTGCTTCTGAAGAGGGGTTCCACGAGTTCAAGAATTGCAGAAAATTCAAAATTTTAGAAAGACACCAGACCTTTTTATTGTTATTAGATTATTACAGAAAGACTCAAAAACTGTGCCATTGTTCAACCTTTCTATTTTTCTTAAGCTATTTGATTAACTTTATACTGTGCCATTATTGTTTGAATGGTTCATTTGCAGAACTTCTATAATTTTAATGCAAGTTTGCTGGTTTAGATCATGTTTTTTGACTCCTCTTTTGAGTAAATGGGTGTGAAAATTATTTTGTCATTGAATGCATTGTTCATGCTTCAATCTTTAATTTATGTCATTCTAGGACATAGTAAATTGCTAAACGAGCGCTTAGATCATATCCAAAAGATAGAGTTATCATGCCTTTTATCTAAATTATGGTGCATCGCCTTAGTTAGATCGTTTATTTTTATATCTGCTTCCTTTTACCTTTCCAAACTCCAATTACAGAAGAAGCCGACTTCTTTAAAAACCCAGAGGTCACTTAGTTTAGCCCAATAAACTGAGTTTCCCACAAAGGGCTGTTACCTTGCCAATTTTTGGCATCAACAATTTTTCTTTTTTTTGGCACACCTGGTAGGATCGAGCTTAAATGAACCTAATTTTAAGGAGAGTGTATGAGCCATCGACTTGTACTTACTAGGGTCCAAACAACAAATAACCCTGGTTTACTAGTGCCGCCACTAGGAATAGTATAGGCCACGACCTAATTAGTAAACGTTCCACTTCCTCTGCCCTTTCCGCTAGCCATGTTGCCCACTACTAACAGAAATTACGTGGCATGGGACGTTGGAAGCCTTCTTGTTGCACCAATAGCGCCTACCATTTGGGCCACTATCCCAACCTTTGATCTAAAATTCATACCTAAATTCACTGGAGATGTATCAAGAACGCTGTTCGAACATCTGCAAGACGTTGCAAACGTATGTTTGGTGCACAAAGTTACAACCCAAAATGTAGTGTTAAGGCTGCTTGCAGCCTCCCTCAGAGGCAAGGTGCTGGATTGGTACCACACACTGCCAACAAATTCTATCAGTACCTGGGATGAGCTTGGAGATCGTTTCTATCAAATATTTTTGAATGACGGAGGCTGGTCCTTGCTATATTATCAATTGTCTACCATAAAGCGGGCCCCACACAAAGCCATGATTGACTTCAATGCTCGGTTCCATACAAGTTGGCAGAGAATCCAAGTTGATATCCGCTCACTGCTCGAGCTGGCGTTCATGTTCTACTTGAAATCTATCAACCCTGACATCTCCATGATGATCCAATCTTTGGGCAGGACCACTCTACCAAGCGCTTACAGTGTCGCTGTCAAGGCAAAGAACAATTTGATAGACACTCGGAAGTTGCCACCCCGGCCCATCATTCCTATATTTCCTTCTACCAACTATCAGTTCCTGCTCAGGAGATTCCTTCTACCAATGTGCTGACTTCTCCTCAATCTATGTACACATATCCGAATGCGCCACAAAATATTGCTTCTACATCCAGCTCTACGAAGGAAGAGATGAGCGAGTTCAAGGAAATGTTGCAAACCATCACCAATGAAATAACTGTCATCAAGCAAAACTAGACAATGCCTTTGAAACCAACTTATCAAAATTATCAAGGCGGAAGATATTCTTACCAATAGAACCAGTTCAAAGGAGGCGCTAGTGCGAATCTGCAGGCGCAAACAACAAATCAAATAGTATTGGTTCCTTCTTCTTTGCAGAGTGCTAACCTAAGCTCGAACAGAGAGCTAACTATGGGGAAAAACAATTTAATTGATGAAACCAACCCCTGGTGCTTCCCTTGCGGCGACGCTCATATGCCCTGAAATTGCCCATGTGGTAATCTACAACAAAAGGTGGCGGAGTAGTGCAGCCAAGATGCAACGTTAGATCTTGGAAGTTATGTGTATACCTCTTCGCAAATGGACAACGCGGTGCTCACCACACAAATGTAGGGGATGTCACTAGAGAAAGAAGTGGACATCGCTCCCAATCACACACTCTTCTCATGGATGGAAGAATAAGAGGCGGTGTTCGCAAATGATGCATCCACATCAAAAAAACTGCAACACTACTGAATTTGACACCATTTTTTGATGGCCGTTCGTCAGTCGTTTTTCAAATCTTTGTCAGAAGAGTGACAAAATGGTGAAAATCTTTGCGTCACTATTTTTTCGTCGAAAGGTCGACGACGAATTAAATGTCGAAATAACAGCGAAGAATCGTCGGTCAACGGCATCATGAAATGCCTCAGACTTTCATCGGAATATTGACACAAACTTTGTGTATCCACCGACGAATTACACCAGAAGTTCGTCACCAGTTTGACGAAATGGGCAAGCAGTAGCGTCGAAACAACAACAGACTTTCGTCACCATTTCGACGAAATGGGCAAGGAGTAGTGTCAAAACAACACCAAGAGTTCGTTGAATTTACAACGAAGTTAGCAATGAGTAGTGTCAGAAGAACACCAAAATTTTGTCGAAAGTGCGACAAAATGGGTAACGAGTAGCATGGTAGCAATGCCGAAAGATCATCGAAATTGCGATGAAATGGGAAAGGAGTTACGATGAAATCTTCGTCGCAGCTATAGCAACTTCGTCGAGCCTTTTTGTTGATTCGTCGGTGGTTGTCATCGAAATTGCGACGAAGCATCAATTTTTTTTTTTTTAAATATTCATGGAAATGTACCATTGCGGAGACTGACGACTGATCGTACATACAGACTGCATATTGGTTTGATGCTTCAAATGATGCATTTCTTATATTGAAAAGTGCATTACCTTATTGAGCTTCTCTTTGTTTTAAGAATAGTTTAATATTCTCTACTTAACAGGGCCAACCATGTGATGGTGGAAGCTCATTTGGCCCTTCCCCCCCCCCCTCACATCACTCTCAATTCCCCATACCCAATCATATAACATTAATCATTCATTCATCCATTAATAGCATATAACATTCATTCATTAACATATAACATTCATTAATTAACATATTCACATTCATTCATTAACATATAATATTCATTCTTTCAGTTTTTACGTATTATCAAAAATATGGTTGTCATGATATGATTACAATCACTTTTTTTTTTGTTTCTTTTTGAAAGCTACATAAAAGCTGAAGTGGAGTATCATTTTTTCTAAATCAATATGTCCCTTTAGTTGTTCTACCTCTGCTTGTGATCTTAATGTACACATGGTTATTACGCTCATGGCCATTAGACTGACGCTTCAAGGGGGGATCTACTACAATAAGAAAGAAATGTTAAACTGATATGTTTTATTATTATTGTTACAAGTATTTCATTAATTTAAAGAATATTAGAGTGGTTCTCTTTACCTGATGGGTCCACATCATGTTCATGAACTTTTTATTTATAGACTCATATAACATGTTGAACACCCACCTCTAAATCCTAATGCGGTTGAAACGAAGGTTACATTAATTAATACACCAATTGAAATTAAATATGTTTAAGAGAACATGATGGTGGTCCTCTTTACCTGATGGGGCCACATCATGTTCCTGATCTTCTCTAGCCTAATCATGCTCAACACGTTGATCACGCTCTACATGCTCTAAATTTGAAACACGAAAGGTTACATTAATTAATAGACCAATTGCAATTAAATATGTTTAAAAGAAATTTAGAGTGGTCCTCTTTACCTGATGGGGCCACATCATATTCTTGATCTTCTCTGGCTTGATCATGCTCAACATGCTCCTAAAAGTCAAGGTTTTACCACCATGACCTTCCTTCACTTGCGTTACGCTCCCACCCTCACCCGGTTGCGTTCTAATGTCGTAATGCGGTATTATCATTGCTTGAATGTTTAAAACAAATAGGCGTAATGTAATTACTTTATGGTGGAAATTAATATTGAATAGATTGCACAAGTATTTCGAATAAACTTTATTGAGTTTATTTAGTGTCGAATGCAATGGAAGGTGTCGGTTTGATCAAGACTCTTAGGCGTTCAACCGACTCCATAGCCCTGGCGGAAGGAAATCTTCCGGTCCTCTTACGTACTGGGAACTTCTGTTGAATTCGAGGCCCTACATTTTCTGCGACATTTTTGAAGATCATGAATTTTGCTTCTATGGTGTGATAAAACCAAATTGTTTTCAATTTATTATAATTTGAATGCAATATTTCATTTATTGATACTGGTCGTGCGGCTAATTTCATATAACCACCAGAGCCAAGTTTGTGTTGCCCGTGCTTTTCTAGTCTTTCCTTTGTTGCCTTCGATGTGTTGGGTAGCCTATGAAAAGTTTGGAATACATTAGATTATGTAAAAAGAAAGAGTAATCAGTATATAATTACATTGTTGATAGTATCACACATAACATACTACTTTTTAAAAAAAAATTAATGGCATTTCCATAGCATACAAACATTGAGAGCATATAAAATACAGATTTCAATCAATGAACTATAGAAAATAGATATTTGTTGGTTATATTCATATCGCTGATTACACTGCACGAAACATACTACAACTACATAAATATCGGATGGTGATAGTTGTCTATGCTACCACATTTTTCATACATGTCTACCAAAGCATTTTATCAAACAGTTCACTGCCTTGCTGCTATGGCTAAAAGCCTAAAATAGGTGCTTTCAAACAAGTTATGGATGCTTGGAAAAAATCTATCAAAGCATAATAGTAAGCAATAGCATAGACAAGGTAGTGAACTATTTCAAAAAATGCCTCAAAGGAATGTGGTCTCATGTGGTCATAAAATTCTCTTGATTTTTGGATAATTGGGCAATGTGTCCATCACTGTTGAATACTTTCCAGTTTTGGTCATTTTCTAGAATGGCGGGTCAGACTATCACTCGTACAAAGTTTTTGTTGTGAATGAGGTTAGAGACATGGTCAAACTGGGATCCGATTGTTGTCATGCGGTCTGCATCTGTATTTCGTTCTCTAGGCACCGTTTGAATGTTGAAGGCTTCAAAGCCCTCAACCAGGCCCAAACTCGGTGTCTATAGGATCTCATGCAAACATTATTGGCTGTAGAAATTCCCCGGACTTGATTGACTATTAGTTTAGAATCTTCAAACACTATTAGATGTTTGATGCCCATTCACTCTGCAAGGCTTAAACCTTGCACTAGTCCTTTGTATTCAACTTCATTGTTCGAGCAAGCAAACTAGAAGCGAAAAGACCTCAGTGTCTTTTCATTGTGTGGGGATATTAAACATATCCTGACTCCTATGCCAACCTTGCATCTTGCTTTGTCGAAGTGCAGCGTCCATAGCTCTAAAGCTTGATCACTTTTCGGTTCTTTCACAACCTTCGGGAGTACTTGATCTTCATCGTAGATGACATAGGTTCCCAACTCGGTAGCATGGTAGTTTCCAAAAGGATCAATATCTATATGTTTGCTCAAGAGAACATTTTCTTGATTGGTTCGATCTCCGGTCACTTTTTCGTCTTCCAGCAGCTCAGTGCAATACATTTCTCGCTTGGTGATAGAGGTATGAGCAGCCTCAAAGTTGATGATGGCTTCGTCAGCCACATGTTCTAAATGTAGATATTTAGATTCTATCTTCATTTTTGCACCTCGCTTGGTCCTGAGGATCATGTGCAACCAATCCAGGGATAGGTATCCACCTAACTTCGAAGTGAATTCTCGGGATAGATAAAGGTCGAACATGGGGGGAACATCTATGATCATAGTATCTTGTGGCAATGTGATGTTAGGGCAGGCGAATAGAGTCAAGGGAAGGTCCTTGATTAGATTGACGGTTTCGACTTTGTTTCCATCGAGCTACATCACTCCTCTTTTTAAAGGTTCATAGCTGAGCCCTAAAGCTTCAGCTATCTAATTCGGCATAACTGTGGTGCTAGCACCAGAGTCAATCATGGCATTGTGTAATAACTTCTATTCCAAAATAAGAGTTAGGAAGAAGGGTTTGGGCTTTGGCTTATCCTTAACCTTAGAAGAGGCTTCCTCCATGCCATTTGTGAGAACTTTGGCAAGTGGTGATGAATCAATGACCTTTCCCTTGAGCAACTATTATGTTGGCTTTGCGCTCACGTCCTCCTGGAGAGTCTTCTGTAGTAATGTCTTTTGCTCCGGAATAGCTAATATATCCCAAAGAGACACATTAGTAGATGATTTTTTCAATTGTTCCACCACATTGAATGGTGACGAGTTTGAAGGCTTCTGCTCCTTAACTTTGGTTATAACAATTTCCTTCCGTGGTGGACGTTGTTGTGTTACTGCAAAGGTGTTGGATATTTGGTCAGAAGCATCTTTGGGTTGTGAACTAACTTGTTCGCCCGTGAATCTCCTCTTCAAGCAGGTGTTGTAATCGGACTGCACTTGCACTAATACATTTGACTACAAAATATGACGAAACTGTCCGAGGAAATATGTAAAATTTGATGTTCGTTGGGTGCTTGTAAAATTTGATATGTAATTTCCAATTTTTTGAAAGTTTATCCCCGACATTCGTTGAAATCCTGGGGTTCGTCAAAATGTCGGCTATCAGTTTCGTCAAATTTTTGACAAACATGAAAAATTAAAAAAAATCAAATTGTGGCTGACATAAAGAAAAGTGAGTTCATGCCTGATTTATTGCGACAGTGTTTTTCTCTACTTGAGACAGTTTGTGGAGAACTAAGGACAATTTTCTTGGAAAAATCAGAAAAAATTCAAGAAGATATCATGAGGTTGAGGGTAGTCATTGTCTTTTTGTAGAATTCAGTTGTGAAGTCAGATTTGTAGTTCGAGGTTTGAAAATCATATTTTAAAGCAACATCTCATCAGATTTCATTTTTAGAGGTTAAGGGTTTTGAGAATTTCATGTCCAAATTTTGTTGTGTGGAATCACCATAAAATCACAACGGAGGAACAAATTCTTGTGACTGTAATTATGTGATCGATAACTGTATTGGTCATGTGGCACAATTGTGCAACAAATCTGAGGATGCATTCATGTATTTAAGTTTAATGTGGCTATTTTGTGATAGAAATGGAGCACTCATTTAATGTAGTTAATTCAGGTTGTATAATGTAGGTGTCAATAATCATCATTGGGTGCATTTGGGTTGTCTCAAGTTTAACAGGTTAGGATGTAATTATAGCATGATCGAAGAGTGATTACCTCTTGCTGCAATAAAGAGCCTATAACTTTGGTTGATATGCAGAGTGGTTGTGTTATATCAATTATATAGTGCATTCAAGCACAACCCATGTTTAATGGGCTATTCTAGAGAGTGATCAAGATTTTCTAAACCTCATGAATGTTACTTGACATATATTTGCATAATCTCAAATTCCTTCAGAGGCTTTTGAAGTATTAATGTATCCTATATAGGGTTTAGAATGATTTCTTTTAATTAAAAAAATAAATAAATGATGTATTTCCCTGTAATTAGATAATGTGGAGATCTCCTAAATCTGCCCCAGCACACTATCCTCTTTGGCACTGTATTCATTACTCCAGCTACTAGGGTTTTGCATGTGACATCTTTAATATCTTCATGACTGTGGCTTTTAAATAGATCTCGGTCTTTGCTTTAATCCTTTTCATGGTAACCCTTGAGTTCCATAATCCACCTTCAACCTCTTCTAAGAATGGTGTCTTAAGCTAGATTGCATAGTGTGCATATAAAAACAAGATCCCTTCATACACCGCCATTGTTCCAAAGCGACCCTCCTTTGCCTTACTTTAAGTAATGTTGCCTCCATAAGCACAATAGCATGTTTAAAATTATGGTTGCCCGATTGATTGACCATTAAGGTCACCACTTTCATCATGAAGATACAATGGGATTTTTTTTTTTGTCTTCAAACTCAAGGCATTATGGAAGATCACATTGTGAATTGTTTGTTGTGTATGATTCGATTTTCTTGCACATTTACTGCTTTGCTAACTTCCTTTAAGACTGGGTATTGCACCCTCAGCTGCAATCTCAAACAGCTCACTCACTATCACTTGAAGATTCCTTTCATGAGCATCCTTCTATAAAATCAAACTATGCCCTATAGGCTGCCTACTTACTACAGGGGACTCATTGTTTCATGGTGTTGTAGATCTTAAGATCCTTCAACCTTATTGACACCTTCCACCCGATCCACAAAGGTATTATTCCACTATTCTCCATCTTTGGTGAGTCTCAAAACAACTTGCTCAAACATGCAATCCACTACCTCCATTATACAATATTAATGGCTAAGAAGAAACATTGAACCTATGATTACCACTATTACTTCATTTGGATAGTCATTCTCTAATTGCATTTTCCTTGTCTAACACTACCAAAGCATTTGAAAAACCCTTAAGGTCAGCAAGGGGGTAAGGAAACTCACTGTTAAAATCTCCACTTTACTATGCAAGGTTTGAGCTTTATTATCTTGTCACTACTTAGCCTATTTTTGACTGTCACATCTCAAGTGACTGTCATTCTTCTTACCGTAGATTGCATTTACAAATGTCAATAAGCTACATAGTGTGCTTGTTATTGGCTACAATCTTTAGTTTGCAATATTTTGTTATTACCTACAATGTCTCAATAACACAAGTATTGCTTACTAATCCGCTATAGTTATTGTTTATGTTTCTCACGAGGCCTAGGGGTTTTGTACCCTAATCATGCTCTTACCAATGCTTATGTTGTTTTTATTAGGGCTCTCTCAATCTTGAGGCCCTAGGGATCGCTCGTCATAAGAAGTGACACATTGCATCTTTAACTAAAAGGATAAATCCGTATTGACATTAGCAATGATGATTCCGACTCATTGCTCCATAGGAATGGGTCACTTGCTCTTACTAGCTCGCTACCTCCATTTTTGTAGGAATTTTGTGATCAAGTTCAATATTCTAATTTTAGGAGTCTTAACAGTTGGAAATCATAGTAAAATCAGAATTTAATAAGTTTTGAAATTAGCATTGTAAAGTGTTTTTTGGGGTCATTAACTTCCTACTATCTTCTCTTTGCAGGGGTGGTTGCATGCCAAATTTTTTTGGTGTAAAATATCAGAATTATTAGATTATGTTACCTATCTATGAATAAAAATTATTGGAGTGTGAGTTTGATATTTTTTGAAGATCTAAATAGTCAAGCTTGGTAAAGAAAAATCATGTCAGATAATATTAGTCCAGAACAAAATGAAGAGACACTTGATAGATTGTGGGATAGATTGAAAAGAAAGGGTGATGGGAAATGTTATTGTCCTTGCAATAATTGCAAGGGCTTAAAGACGAGGTGACTTTTAATCACAACAACTGAGAAACATTGTAGGCAGCATGTGGTCAGTTGGAAGGGCATGATTATCATCCATTGGTAAGTTATTCGTATATGTATTTATATTGATTGAATTTGTAAATGTTTATATTGTTTTAGCATTTTATATATATATATATATATAATCACTTGATCATGATCATGGTTTATTTGTGTCTATCATTATTATAAAGGTGGGGCGCCCTAGGGCAGATGATATGGATTATCACAGCCTGGAGAATGTGGTTTTGCAAGCGGACAAACATGGAGATGTGAATATTGAAGATGAAGTTAATAATCCTATGGAAGAAGATGATCATGTGCCAGAAAACACAGTTGAAGATGATGGTACGAATACATTGATTCATGCCACATTTAGTGGAAAAGCTGATCATGATGATCAAGATGACTTTGATGATGTTCATGATTTACCTATACTTGACAAGGCATATGAGCCCCTTTATGAAGGCTCTGAAACAACTCTACTCTCTACTGTATTGTTGTTGTTGAACTTGAAGGTTATGAATGGTTTATCAAACATAGCAATCTCACGGATGTTAAGGTATGTCATATATGTCATCTTTTTTGATCTATTTTAATTGTTGTTAGTTCATCACTAGTAAATAAAGGATGAAATATGTACCATTAATATTCTATATATGAACAATTTTATTTTTTTGGTAGATTGATTGGTGAATTTTATTTACCACCATCAAATATTTTACCTTGCTCATACCGAGATTTATGTGCCATTATGAAAGATATTGGAATGGAGTATCAAGCAATAGATGCATGTCCCAATGATCATATTATATATCATAAGTAGCCTTGAATTTGCAATAGAATACCCGAGAATGTCCTTCCGGTGGAGTATAGAATAGATCAGCAGGTGCCTTGTAAGGTTCTTACGTTATATTCCCATTATTCCACATATACACTGATTATCCCAGGAAGTGAAAACTTGGCGCAATTGATGGATTACCATGCCTGGAATAGAAATTGGAATGACATTCTTGAATGCACTATGATGGTTCTGCATTTAGGGACATGGAGAGGAAAAATGGCCACACTTTAAAGAACCTCGTAATCTCAGGCTTTCATTGGGAGCAGACGGTGTCAATCCATTTGGAGAGTTGAGATCTATTTACTCAGTGTGGCCCATTTTTGTTATCAACAATAACATTCCTCCATGGATATGCGATAAAGAGAAACACCATGTGTCAATGATTATTCCAGTGTTGTTTACATCAATTTTCTTTGCGTAGTGCTCTCATTTGTCTTATTTGTTGCATAATGACTTATATTTTTTTCATTCAATAGTCATGTACATTAATTTATATATATTGCAGTAAAATGGTTATAATAATTATGTAATGTTTATGTTCATTCAACTAGGTAAGTATTAAGTTAAAGATATGAATGTATATATCGAGCCTCTTATCGACGAGTTACTAAAGTTATGGATTGGCGTCACTATGTATGACGTCTCCAGACCAATAGGAAAAACACAATTTCAATTCCATACAATGCTTGTATGGACAATTCATGATGCCCCAGGGCTAACACATTTTTGTGGTATGTTATAACATTCGACTGCACTTTAACAATATTTAATTTGATGAAGTAGATATCATGAATATTTTTAAAATAATCTA
>VDFB02066484.1:0-68819 GCA_007258455.2 Sequoia sempervirens
GAAGACTGCATTAGGGACCCCAAAAGCAAGGGCGCCCCTAGCCTGAGAAAGCTCAAACACCATTTTGTCAAAAGTACAACATTCAACCAAATGCCCTATTTTGACCTCTGATATCGGGAGCTAGAGTGACCTGATTCGCGCATCATCTGTCTTATTGCGTAGCTAGAACAACTCACGAGAGATGTCCTTGTAGGTGACGAAGCAAGAAAACTGCTTCTAAGACCTCAAAGGGACAATAGCCTTTTTAAAATAAAATATACGCTCCATACTTAGCCATTTTCCAGCTGTCTTCACTTTTCAGCATCCTACAAAGACCTCGCACGTACGAGTGTTTGCCAAATCCCAAAGACTGATGGCTAGGCTCATTGGATGGCTGGAGTAATTCCGCACAAGTCCCATGAAGACTGTGAAAACTAAAAAGTCCATCTGACAGGCCTAAAGGCTGAGCGCCCCTGGCCTACAGAGGCTACAGTGTATATTTCACGTTTCTCCATCCTCTGATTTACATGCCTGGTAGGGTCTCTGCCATGATCACACAGAATGTCGAATTCACTGGCTAATTGGTGCGTTGCGAAACCGAACTAGATTAGCACAGATCTCAAGAAGATCACATCTGCAAATACATTCATCTCAGGGGTCATCTTGAAGGGCGCCCCTGGGCTACAGGATCATAGATTTGGCAATTGACAACTTTCTGTGATGAAAACCCTCCTCGTAACCTCAACTTCTAACCTTGACCACCGGAGCTCTGGGACTCGAATGTTTGCATTCGATAGCTCGTCGGATAGCTAGACCAATTAGGAAGAGATTGAATGTATCAATGAGCAGGAATAATAGAATCTAGACCTCCTTTAAGAAGGGCGCCCTTGAGCTATAGGGGCGCAAAAGCTATAAACTGATCACCTTTTGCAATCTGCAACCTTTTGAACCTTCAGCTTTTGACGTCAGCAACCGGAGTTGTAGACCTCGAACAACCTCGCAGGATAGCTTATCGAATAGCTAGGCTAATTTTAAAGAGATTGACTGCATTTGCAAGCACATTCAACAAGATCTGGGCCTTCAAAGAGAAGGACGCCCCTGAGCTACAGGGGCGCAGATTTACTTCTACTTGAAAAATCTTCATAAATTTAATCTCTAAAATCACCCTTCTAGCCACTGAAATGATCATGTGGGGATAAGAACTTGTCATAAAATTATCATAGTCCAAAGGAAATTCTCAGTCCAAAGGAAATTCTTTTTCTGAATCTTCTATTTTGGGTTCTACTGATCCTATGGTACAAAAATTAGCCAATGAACTTCTTGCTTTAAAAAAGCAAGTCTCACAAGCTCCTTATGCTGCTCCATACAAGGATATTCCTAGAAGAATATATCCTAATTCTGCCTCAAATTATGCTGCTAAAAATCAGACCAAGTTGCCTCCTCCTCCAAAGAGGCTTGCACTTGAAGCTCCTCCACAGAAGGCAGCAGTTGCATATTAAGAGATGGATCAAAATGAACCTACTTCTGCTGATTTTCAAGCTGAAAATGATGCTATCTTTTTTCAAGGTGAAGAAGAAGCAGCTAGTGACTCCACTATACGGTTCATGCATTATGACAATTCAGCAGCAACTGAAAATGATCATAGTCAAGCTTATGTTGTAATGACACGTTCCCATACTCATTTGGCTCAACAAGATGAAGAAACAAAGGCAAAGAACAATGTTCAGTTGCCAGTTACCATTGCTAAAAGAGGAACACCACTGCCCACTTTATCTAAAGATGCAGCGAAAAGTCAGGTGAGTAATCCTCCTAATGTTTCTTCTAATGAGCCAAAGACTAGTATATCAAATCCTAAATCCCAAGCCGAAAATACTACTTCTGCATCCTTAGCAAATTCCTTTCAAGCTTTTGATATTATTGACCATGCTAGGAAGACTAAGATTCAAATGTCTGAAGTTGAGTATCTTCAAGCTAATCCTGACCAATTTGATAGATTGGTAAAATTTGTAAAGAAGAAGGATACTCGTCCTATCTCAAGTTCTACTGAAAATACCCCTGTTGTTCAAGAAGCTAAGAATCTGCCTAATAACTTGATTACCATTCCATGTTCAATCCCAGGAAAGATAGAACCTTTCTATATTTCCTTGTTTATCAATGGTTTTAAGTTGAGCAACTGTGTTATTGATTTTGGTGCTTCGGACAATGTTATGCCAATTAAGGTGGCCAATTCTCTTGGGTTAACTCTTACCATAACTTTTGGTAGTTGCTATTCAATGGATAATAAACAAGTGCCCTTAGTTGGGAAAATCAAAGATGCACAATTTGCTTTTGCAGCGTTTCCTGACAAGAAAATAAAGATGACTGTCTTGGTTGCGGATGTTCCTACTTCTTATGGTATGTTACTTGGGCATAATTTATGTAAGGATGTAGGGGGTGAACTTAATATGGACATGACAGAAGCCAGGATTCCTATCAAAGGTGTTGTGCAAAAATTGGTTCCTGAAAAAGAAACCTAGTATACAGTGGTAAAATCTGACGATCCTCATGCACAAATTCTCTTTGAATCTGCTGGTTTTGGAAATTATTATCTCCATATTGATGAAGTTTTTGAGTTTGCTAAAGATTGGCCTTCAAGTGATTCGAATTCTTCATTTCTTTCAGCAAGTGAAAGATCCGTTGATACGGATGAAAATCAAGTATCAAAAATAAATTCTTCTGATTCTCATAATACGATTGAAGATGTTTCATCTTTAATTGCAGATGAGGATATTCAATCATTTCCTCAGTCAGAAGAAGTTCATTCTCACCTTTTCGAAGAAGAAAGCACTCTTTCTCTTCAAAATGTATCCATTTCAAAATAAGGTAGTTCTAGCAGTTCCAATGTTATTATCAGTTCAAATGATGTCTGGACTCTTGAATTTGATGGTAGTTGTGCTGCTAATGGATCTGGAGCTGGTGTAGTTCTTATTTCTCCTAAAGGAGAGATTTTCCCTTACTCTTTCAAATTGCAATTTGCTAATACCAACAACACGGCAGAATATGAATCACTTTTGTTGGGAATAGTTGTTGCGTTAAAAAGAGGAATTAAGAATCTTCACACCCAAGGTGATGCGGAATTAGTTGTTTTTCAAGTAAAGAATGCATATCAGACAAAGAATGAAAGGCTCAAACACTATCGCAACCTAGTGTGGGAAAATATTGAGAAATTTGACGCTTTCAGCATCTCAGTTGTTCCACGTGAATTAAATGATAGAGCTGATTCTCTGGCAGTTTCAGCTACTCTTTTAATTCCACATCTTGATTTTAGATAAATATATCATTGAATTGATCTGTAGACCTAGTGTACCTAACAATTGGGATCATTGGCAGATTTTTAATGATGATAAACAGATTATTAATTTTCTGCAAGCTGAAGACAGTTTCAACAATCTTTATTTTGAAGGAAGTAATTCTTCTTCTTCGGAATCAATGTCAGACACTTTATCAGAGCCAGATGAAGAAATTCTACAGCTGAAAGGCAATAGAATTCCTAAAGGATTGGTTTCACTGGAAAGACTTTTTGATAAGCATGATCGCTATATCAAGAGCCAACAGAAAGCAAGTTTTGATTCTCATATGGGATATGAGAAATATAATATCAGATCTAAAGAAAATCCAAAGTTTGTCAATATTGGCAACAATTGTACTTTCGAAGAAAAGGATCAATTTATTCAACTTTTATGTCAATACAGTGATGTGTTGGCTTATTCTTATGAAGATCTTAAGTCATTTCAACCTGATGAAGTGCAACATGAAATTCCTTTAAAGCTTGGTGCGACACCTTTAAGGCAGAAACAACGCCGGTATAATCCTAAAATCTCAGGGACTATTTACTCTGAAATTTAGAAGATGCTAGATGGACGAATTATCTTTCCTATCCATCATTCAACATGGATAGCTAATATAGTTCCAGTTTGTAAGAAGAATGCAGAGATACGTATCTATGTAGATTTTCGAAATCTCAATCAATTGTCACTCAAAAACAATTATCCTTTGCCAATAATGGATCAAGTGTTACAAACAGTAACCGGAGCTGAAATGATGTCTATGTTGGATGAATTTTCAGGTTATAATCAGATTGAGGTAAGTGAGTCAGATCAGCACAAAACCGCGTTTACTACTCCTTGGGGTACATTTGCATATCGCAGGATGCCTTTTGGATTGATTAATGCAGGAGCAACTTTTTAGAGAGCTATGGATTTAGCTTTCCGTGGTATCTTGGGAAGATATATTGTGGTATATTTAGATGATCTTATTGTCTTTTCCAAAGATCGTGAAAATCATCTCTTTCATTTGCAAGATGTGCTAGAAAGATGTCGCAAGCATGGTATTTCTCTTAATCCTAAGAAGTCAGTTTTTGGGGTAACATAGGGAAAACTTCTTGGACATGTATCTAAAGAAGGAATCAAAATTGATCCAGAGAGGGTTAAGTCTATCCAAAATCTTTCTTTACCAGCCAGTAAAACTGTTGTTCATTCTTTCTTTGGAAAGGTTACTTTCTTGAGAGGATTTGTACCTGATTTTGCTGAAAACTCACCATATCATTGATATGATGAAAGGGAAAACCACTTTCCGTTGGAATGCTGAAGGCGGAGCTGCTTTTACTGAAATCAAAGATGCAATTGCTCATGCACCAGTGCTGGTTTGTCCAAATTATACTAAAGACTTCATCATGTATAGTTATGCTTCTGAGCATACTATGTCTGCAATTTTAATGCAGAAAAATCAAGAAGGAATTGAATCTCCCATTGCTTTTATGAGTTGTCCTTTGAAAGCTCATGAACTCAAGTATTCCTTAATGGAAAAGAATGCTTTTGTTGTGGTAAAAGCAGTTAAGTATTTCAGATTTTATATTTTGAATTCACATACTATTGTTTTAGTTCCTGATACAGTAGTCAAATCTATTCTGACACAACAGGATTTTGGTTCAAAAAGAAGTAATTGGATAGCTAAGATTCAATAATATGATCTTGAAATCAAGCCTACTAAATTGGTTCATGGAAAGGGTCTGTCTCAACTTATGGTTGAGAATAATTTAGAAGAACGGGAACAAAATGTTTTTGATAATCTTCCTAAGGTATTGTTTGTTAGTACTACCAATGAATGGTACTCAAACATTGCCTATTTTCTGACTTGTGGCGAATGTCCAACGCATTTATCATTTAAGGAAAAAAGAAATTTGAAGCTCAAAGCTGCAAACTATGTTCTTTGGGACAGTGGTTTATACAAACGGGCCATTGATGGTAGTTTTCAACGCTATGTTGATAAAGCACAGCAAGCCAGATTGCTGGAATCTTTCCATAGTTTGGCGTGCGGTGGACACTTTTCACCACTAGTTACTGCACATAAGATCTTAAGAGCTAGGTATTACTGGCCAACACTCTTTCAAGACACATATGAATGGGTACGCAAGTGTACAAAATGTCAGCAATTTGTTGGCAAACAAAAGTTAGCAGCATTGCCTCTAAAGCCAGTGGTAATAGAAGAACCTTTCAAACAATGGGGAATTGACTTCATTGGTATTATTAATCCTTCTTCAAGTGCTGGGCATTCATATGTTCTTGCTACAACAGATTATTTTACTAAATGGGTAGAAGCAATTCCAGTAAAACAAGCCACCTCTGAAGTATTGTGCAAATTTCTTAAAGAAAATATCATCTCTAGGTTCAGTGTTCCATACAAGGTGGTGACGGATAATGCAGCTACATTTTCCTCTTATGAGGTAACTCAATTTTGTTTTGATTATAGCATTATCTTGGCTCATTCTTCTGATTATTACCCTCAAGGTAATGGTCAAGCGGAATCCAGTAATAAAAACTTGGTTATCATAATCCGAAAGCTTGTGAATGAAAATAAGAGAACATGGCACAAGGGGTTGTATGATGCTTTATGGGATGATCAAATCACACCTAAAAAAGCCATTGGCATGTCTCCTTTTCAATTACTCTATGGGCTGAATGCAGAAATTCCTATTACTTTGGAGCTTCCAGCTCTTAAGTTGGCCAAGGCTGTTGAAGATGACAGATTTGAAAGTTCCTTGGATAAACGAATAATGTATCTTTCACAATTGGAGGAGCAGAGATCACAAGTGGTGGATCATATAAATAATCATCAAAAGCAAGTCAAGGCTCTCTTTGATAAGAAAGCAAAGCAGAGAGCATTTCAGGTTGGAGATCGTGTTTTGCTTTGGGATAAAAGAAGAGAACCCAAAGGCATGCATGGAAAATTCAATTCCCTCTGGCGTGGACCTTTTATAGTTCATCAAATTGTTGGTGAAAATAGCTTTCTATTGGCCTATAAAGATGGTACTCCATTTGCACTGCCTTATAGTGGACAGCATCTAAAGCACTACTTTGAGTAAGGCTTCAGAAAAATTTTGTACATAAGTCCTTTAGTCTTTTAGTCTTTTGGTCTTTTATTTTTCTTTTATTCTTTTTCTTTTAGTGTCTTTTGTTTTGTCGACTCTGTAATCCAATGGATACTAAGGCACATAAGATTTTGGATTCTACTACTTCCGCTTTCGAAAGGCAATTCCCCAATCGGAGCCAGCTGTTATCTCTAATTTTAAACTTGTTAAAAATTGGGATAACCTATCAAAATTTTGAATAAAATTGAAGATTTTCTCTCCTAAGGCACGTTTTACAAGGTGCGGAGGTTTAAAAATTTCAGTCTTAGATCCATGGTCCCCTTGAACATCCTTTTGCATTTACTCCTGATTGTTTTCATGAGTTTCTGAGTCTTTTTCCATATGTTTTTGGTTAATTTCAGGTTTTTGGGTTATCACTGCAAGTAGGGGATTTAGTTTCTTGTTGCAAGTCAATAATAGGAACTTTTTACCTCTATTGCAAGTGATTTTGTTTTTAATTTTTTATTTTAAGTCATTTGTAGGAACTTTTTGTGTAACTTACAGGTGTAGGAACTTTTAGAGCACTTTACAAGTTACTTTTTAAAAAGTGAACTTGCAATATGTCTTTAAAATCCCAATTTCACTTAAATTACTTGTTATGAGTCTAAAAAAATTCCTATTTGAGTCTTTTCTTTTAAATTAACTTGTTATTGACTTGAAAAAGCCCGATTTTAATTTAAAGTAACTTGCAACATGCTTTTAAAAGTCCAATTAGAGTCTTTTGATGAGAATTAGCTCGCAATTGCCTCTTTAAAGTCCGATTTAAGTGTTTTGACTTAAATAAACTTGTAAACTGTTGTGAGAAACCCGATTTCTCTTGGAATAAACTTGTAATGACTTCTAAAAGTTCTGATTTGAGTTTATATCATTCCATTGCTTGCTCTAAGTCATGAAAAACCTGAAGCCATTGATGGAGAGGGCAGTTCGTGTTTGGTTTTGCTTCTCTTCCTCTTTTCATGGTAGATTCTTAAAAGTTTCGCTGCAATAAGAAGACTCCCAGCTGAGATAAATCAAGTTATCTTCTTTGGTTGGGTTTGTGCAAGTCGCCTAGGGTTTTTCTTCCTCTTTTTGGCTTGCAATCTCTTGTTGCAGGCATGTTTCATTTTATTTTTGTGTTTCTTTTACATTTTAATGTTCTTACATTATGAAATCTTTTGTGATTCAGGCGCCTTTGTGTAAGTTGATATTTGCATATTCAAAAACCGTGCTTTCATTAAAAATGTGTTTTTCTTTGAGATACCTTTCATTATTTTTTATGCCCTCCATTTGAAACGCCTTCCATTTCATACCATATGCCTCTCATTCTAGTTGAAAATGTCATTCATTCCATAATACAAGCGTTCTTCATTAAAACGCCATTCACCCCTCAAAAAATGCGTTTTTCTTTCAACATTTTTCATTCATTCAAAACGTCACACAATAAAAAATGTCATTCCTATTCCATACGCCTTCATCTCACTAAAACACGTTGTTCATTGTCATTCATTCCTAAATATCTCCATTCCTATTCCAAAAGCCTTCATACAAACGCGTTTTTCACTCTTATTGGCTGAAAACCTGTTTCTCATTTTCATTTTCATTGAAAACGTTTTCTCTTTCATGCTGTTGACCCTTCATTCCATGCCATTTCATGTTCATTTCACCTCATTCCCCCTTCCATTTCATCTCATTTCCATTTTCTACAAAAAAAAAAATGATGCCCTTGGCCGCAAATCGGGATTTTGCAAACCAATTGCAAGTAGGGTATTTTGGTCAAAAATGCAATTACAAGTTCAAAAGAAAATAAACTTGCAATGACTTCTTATTTTTCCTACTTTGCACTTTTCACTTGCAATATGTTCCAAAAATCCCTATTTTTCACTTTACTTGCAGCCGTCTTCCAAAATCCCAAAATAATTCTCAAGTGCCTAAAAGTCGGACTTTTTGAGCTTGACTGCAAATGCAAGTTGAAAGTTTTGATTTGTAGTTTTCAATGATGCAATCTAACTTTTCCATTTGCCATGAAAAGCACATGTCCCTTTCACTTACAATCAATCTTCCAAGATCCAAAATGAGTTATAATCTTCATTTTCTGCCCTCATATAGCAAGAACACCACTCTGAGTTTGAGTCCTCACCATGTCTACACATGTTGATGTTGATGATGTCTTAACTTTATGGAGTTTTCATCGCAGCCTTGCAGATTCTTGTTCAATGACAGAGGAACCAGCTTCTCCACCAAATAAAAAGATGAAGTACAAGTTTGATAAATATTAAAATGAGATTTCTCCATCTCATGTGGTCTCAAACATCAAAGAAATCAGAAATACGGAGATTGGACATGTTGACACGTCTGAGTTTCTTAAGAGAGCTGAGAAATCAACTTCACATGATATGCAGTTGTTGCTGAGAAGTCATATCCATTTGGTTCCCTTTTTTCCTATTGCTGCCCTAGAGCCAGAGTTTGTCCTTGCATGTGCAGTTCGCTTTGAAACAAAATCCAAAACTATCAAAGATGATGATGGTAATGTGGTCATTAGGCTTGATCCAGAGACCATTAATAGAATTTTCAGAGTTCCAAATGCGCCTATGTATTCAGATATTTCAATAAAAAGTGCTCTTGATCACTATGAGCAAAAGAAAGCAGATTGTATACAACATATCAACACTAAATGGCTTTTAAAGCGTCAAACTTGTTTGTCTCGGTGGCCCAAGCTATACCGGTCTGAATTCAAGGAAGAGATTAATGATATAATCACACTTTTGAGCAAGATAATGGGGTTGAAATTCTCTAATGTTTTTGAGAAGTGGATGTACAAGTTCATAGTGGTGATAAGAAAGGCGCAGCACCCAATCTTCTGGGGTGAGATAATCAGTGATAGTTTGTGTGAGCAACTTGCACAAGTCCCCACTACGCTTACGTTCTACATGAACTCCTATTTGGTCTACACAACAGCTTCATTGAGACAATTTCCAGGCCTTTCTACCAAAGGTGATAGATCACTAGTTCCAATTTGGGACTATTATGATCAACTACCTTTGACACCAAGTAGAATTCATTACAGGAGAGTCCAAGATGCATTCTTTGGTTATTTCATGTGTCTATTTGACAAAACCTTACAGAACAACAGAGTATCTCAGGTTGCCTGGAAGAAGGTGAATGAATATGGTTGTCTTTTTCTCCAGTTTCCCACCTTCACCTACATGAGAGTTGGCTGTTTTGAAGATCAGCCATACATGCTTCCAAGATATCTGACAGACAAAATCATTTTGATGGAGCTTGCAAGGCAGTTGATGACAGTACATGCACGACAAGCCGTACAACATAAAGCTGGAGTAAGCATCTCTTCTCATAACCCATTGCAGATTGGGAGATACTCTTTGACAACTACTTCAAAGGCGAAGGCAATGGAAACTGAAATTCAAGAGATCAAATTGAAAAGATTCAAGGAAAGAATGGATTTTGACTACAAAGGGATGAAGGACAAGATAAAAAGAGCTTTCACACATGTACATCGCCTTAAAGATATTTGGGTGGATCTTCGAACAGAGGACATCCGTAGAATGGATTATTGTAGGCTCACAATTGGACAAATTGTTGATCTTAATCTGACTTTGATCCCAAAAGGAGTGACTGATGATGGACAAATTTTAGATCCAGAATATGAGGAACAAAGGGTTGTTGACACCCCTATTCCAGCAAGACAGTGGTCTCGTAAGGAATCTTGTTCTATTTTTGATAGGTTCCAATCAGTTTTGGCAAATACCAATTCTTGGCTTAAGAATATAGGTGTGAAAGTCATAAAAATCCAAGCTAGTGATGATGATGATTCAGCTAGACCTGTTGGACTGAAATCAAAAGTTAGAGACAAATCTAAGGAAGGTGCTTCTTCCTCAGGAACCAGAATCAAATTGAAGGTTAGCCGAGCTATAGAGAAACCTTTATAGAAGATAACATTGAAGGGGAAGGAAGTTAGAGAGACTCAGCTACAAACCATTGATCAACAAGAGGGAGATGTTCTTGAATCTCCTACTGTTCTAAGTGTGATGTCTCCTCATATTGATGCTGCACCAGTATCTACATTGTCTCCTATGTCTCAAATTGATAGTGATGTTGATTCTTTCTCAACAGTGTTTGTTCTTCTATTGCACCTACAAAAGTGGCTCATCATACTTCAATTACATCAGCATTGAACACTTCTATGAATGATATGCATAACAGTTTGGAGAATGTTCTCGATGCAAATCCAATGTATCCTATGATATCAGAGATGGTACTTCCAGAGATAGATACATCAGCAGCAAGTTTTGATTGTTTTATGGTTGATGCTAATCACAATATGCCATCTGAACAAACTCTTGTTGCAATTCAAACCGAGGCTTCACCTAGGATGACCACTATAGCACAGAATGAGTTTGTTTCTACACAAACCACGGTTGTTGTTTTAGATGTGAATACATTGGATCTTCCTCCATGGTTGAGTTCAATCACTCTAAAGAGGAAGAAACAGGCTATATCTCCTGATGTGTTTGATTTCCAACAGCTGAGGAAGTCTAAGCCAAAGGTTGCAAAGAAAGCCAAAATTGTTTCACGAGTGGTTGTAGACAGCAATAAAATGAAATATGCAAAAGTAGCTGAACCTCTTTCAGACAAACCACAAGAGAAGATGCAGGTATCTGATTACAAATTCACCAAGATAGAGTTGGGAAAGCAGACTCACGCCAATTTGATGCAAGATGCTCAAAGTTCAGTAACAGTCTTAGCACAAAGTTATGATGAACTCTTGGCCAAGAAAGAAAAGTTGAAAGAGGAGAATGCACATCTTGTTTCAGTTATTCAAAAGATCACCAAATCTTCAGAAATGGTTGATTCATTGTCTTCCTCTATTTCTGAAGAGTCTATTAAACAAGTTGAAAAAGTTGGACAAAAAGCAAGGGCAGTTGATTGTTGGGTTGATCAATTGATAAATCAAAGTACTCAAGTGATTAAAAAGGTTCTTGATGTGATGGTTAATATAAAGATAGTAAAGTTGAAACTACGCCAAGCTTCTGACACTTTCAAACAAAGTTTGGAATCTATGGAAAGTGATTTGAAGAGTTGGTATACTTTGAATGAAGAACGTTTGGAAATCTTATGTGCCAATGCAATAATACCAAACAGAGAAATGTATATTGAGACTGAAGAGCTCCCGTTAAATAAAACATTGGTATTCAAAGAGCTCATTTCAGATATACAGGCTGCTCAAGAGATAGTGGTTGAAGCAGAACAAGATATCATTTCAAACTTTGAAAAGGAGTCTTGCAAACTAGAAGATCAAGATGGTGAGGTACTTCCTGAAGATGCTATACTTTCAGCATTAACAGCAAAATTTCATCAAGAGTTAGAAGCTGAAACCTTCACCGTGCAATCCATCAGCAGATTTGTAGATCATCATTCATTTCTTAATAAAATGCAGATTACATTGGAAGAGCGTCGATTGTCAATCATCAGATGTTTTGACACCATCATCAAAACAATTCTTGTTGCCAAGAACACTCAAGGGCCAAATCCTAATGAACTGCAGAATTCCATTCATAAATTTCAATATTTCAAGGATGGCCATGGAAATAATTGAAGTGTTGTTTTATTTTCAGTTTTGTTCCTCTTGGACAAATTACATGTAAAGTCAGAAATTGTAATTACATGTAATCAAATTACAAGTCAAAATAAATTAGGACTGTAATTTGGAATAAGTCAATTGCAAGAAGTTGGTGGTTGAGAGAATTTCTCAAGTTAGTTGGGATCCTCTCACCTTTTTCTCAAGACTTCTCTCCTATAAATACTTGAGGGGGTCTATTGTAATTTTTATCTTTTTGGCAATAGAGAGAACTCTACAGACATTTACAGCAAAGAGACTTTGTGCTTTGTGTATGTGAATTTCATTTGCAAGTAATACAAGGAAAGTATTTGAGATTTCAGACTTTGTGTTGAATCTTATTGCATAATATTAATATGTTCTTATGTCATAGTGATACAGTTTTTTGAATTATTCTTGTGATCTCGTGGGGCTATTGTCATAAGACTTTGGTCTGATTTCTTGTAGTCTTTGTGCTATAAGTTTGAAAGATTAAATTAGCTTAATTTGTGATTAGGAGTTGAGAAGAATTATAAGTCTTTGTACTTGTGATAATTTCCATATTAGGTGATTCTTGAATGCATTATACTTACAGACTTTGTGCTGTTATATGTTGCAACTTGTTCTTAAATTATCTTTCTAAAAGGGTAGATAGGATCTCAGATTCTCAAGACTTTGTGCTTGGAGATTATTTTCCCGTCCCGGAGGAGATGACAAAAGTCTTTGTGCTTTCAGGAAACTTCATTTCCTCTCTCTCATTTTTATTGCAAACTGTTGTAAGAGTTTTTCTAAAAGTTTTTGTTACTTATTTGTGAAGAGAAAAGAACATAATCTTTCCTGAAACAAGAGGAAAGGTTATTGTTTCATCCATTTTAGTTTTAGTTAGTAAAAAGGGGGAGCCTCCCCTAAATTAGGAGAGTATTATACTCACACACTATGGCTGAAACCACCATTTTGCTAAACCTCACAAGTTTGCAAAATATTCAACCAACATCTATCCTGAGCTGATGCAAGAAAAGTTGTGACTGACTTCAAAGGAATTTCAAACCATATTAGGGATGCCTATCATGGTAATGGCACAAGAAACATCACACAAGTGTCAACACTAAGTGTATATCACTATCCATTAAGAAAATGATACATAAGATGTTCAAGAGAATATTAAGTAGATATATTTTACCTTAAGCAAAGAGATCCCTTTGAACAAAAGTAACCATTACTTAAGGAATTTACTCAACTACAAGAATGTTATGAGAAATATTCCAAACTTTGCATAATTCTCGATATCCTACTCATGCTTAATGCAACAAATTTAAAGTAAATAAAAATGTGAGATAACACAATGTCTTACAGCGGTGATAGACAAAGAGTGGCAGTAGAAATAACCCTTGACAACTTCTGTTTTATAAATTGGTTACTTTACCAGATACCGTAGGGATACTTTGTGTGAGGTTGGGGGCAAGTAGTAATTCAATTTTTGTATAAGAGCAATCAACAACTAAGCTTCATGCATGTTGAAAAATCAATATTACCTTCTGTGATCGAATGCCATAGATGCCATCAGGCTCATTAATATTTGTTGTTGCTTTCATCAGTACTTCCACATGAGCTGGCAACTATGATGAACAACATAAAACATAGAAAACCTTTTAATTTTCTTTTCTAAGGCATCACTTCTTAGATGTTTACGATATAAGACTAGTTTTTGGATAAAAAGTCTTCTGAACTAGTACAAATTGGTTTTTGACTTCAATACTATAGGTAACAAATGAATAAATAATTTGCGTTTAAAACTACAAAGATACATTTCCATTGTGTTTCTGTGTAAAACCTTCTCATTTAACTAGCTTGTAGAGAACTCAAATAACATTTCAATTTCCTTCCTTTAAGGGATGTACAAACTTTACCCGTTCATGATGAGAGAAGTCTGGATCACCTAGTGTAAGACTTTCAAAGTGTTCTTCGCACCAGTGCTCAACATATAGAACAGAAGTGAAATAAGCAGCACATTGCTGCCAGAAGATGTAAGTATATTAGGAAATGATGACAGCAAATGTATACTGTCGTAAAATTGTTTCCTTCTACAAATATATTATTATGCATCCCAGCCTGTTATAGAAATAAACAGAACATAATATACTCACTATTGCAGCCTTTGCCGCTAGAAGATAGTCTATTTGTAGCCAGTAGACCTTGCATAATAAACAATAGAGTTAGTCCAGCAGTAACAGATTTGCATTTTCAACAATGTAGCACTATTATTACTCTTTTTTTCTAATTTGATATAAACTATATATATTAGTATATTGAAGAATAATAAATCTCAACCAGTCTAGAAAAAGAGAAGCTTTTATAACATGGATAATTTTGGAACTAGATAGACATTACATTGGCCATAGCACCAAGATACCAACAACCTAAGTAACTACAGAAGAAAAGCATAAAAGGAAACACCTAAAAGGATGCTTTTCATTATTGGATGTTCACATAAAGCTAAATAAAGCAAACTCTTACAACATCAGTGCTTTTAAAAAATATGCAGAGCCAGTGGGACAGAAAGAACCAAAGATGTGGAAAGAACAATTCAAACCTGTCATTCCAAACTTTCGGCAAAGCCAATTCAGCTACCTTGCTTAACATATTCACATGCATTATTGAAGTAGGTCCAATTGTCAGCTTACACTATTTCAGGCTCAGGCTAGTTGAGTGGAGAATGGGATCTTGAGATCTTGGATTATTAGCAGCCACTAATTATAATAAATAAAAAATTTACCAAAACTAAATAGATCATTTAAATATCTTCTCACAAACAAGAGATACATGAGTAAAATGATTAAAAATGGCACAAAAAATTGCATCCTTTTCTGGAAACATCCATGTATGCCTTCGACAATTCAATCCATTTGCTATATAAACTTGTAATTGAAATCCCATACCACTATAAACTAATATTTCACAAGGACATCCCTTTGGCTCTTCGGGTGCCTTGGATAGGTACCCTACAATTTGCAGCTTGGGAATGGGGACAAAATGTAATGTCCCCATTTTGCGAGCATCAGAGTTCGTAAGGATTAGCCTATCATTTGACCCTCGTAGGCTAACAGTTATGGATAGAGGGTCTTCTGTGGCAGTTACCCAATGATTAGAGACATTACTCCTCAACTGGATTTAGGTTTTGGCCTTTGCACAGGTTATTTGACTCAGTTTGGCACACTTACTATTTATAGTAAGTTATTATTTTGGGAGTTAGGGTTTCCAATATTAGCAGGGCACCTGAACAAAGCATATTTGCAGTATCGACCTTTGATTGGACCTTTGCAGTTGTTTCTAGACTAAGTGATGTGTACTTACTATTTATAGTAAGTCAACTATCAGGAGTTACTATCTTTGGCAGGGCGTCTGATCACTCAGAGTTTGGCAAAATTGACCTTGGTTTCAGTTGGCATGGCTAACGGATGCATATTTATGGAGATATTAATATTTAATGTGTCATTAATGATTTTAATTAAAAAGGTTTATAATATAGAGTTATAAAATGACTTTATATTAAAAGGGATTATAATATAAAGTTATAAATTAACTTTATATTCGAAAGGGGCCAATGAAACATTAAAAGTGTATTTAATGTTATTAAACGATTATGTGCACATAAACCAAGGTAATGAGATGGTATTAAATGCAAGATGAAGATTATAATATTTAAATGTTTTTTAAAAGCCAAAATGGGTCGATTTTCTCAAGGAAGTTATATAAGCTTTCAAAGGGAAAAAAGAATTCATTATGTTTTGATTATTCAATTTGTCTTATTCTCTCTCTGAGTATTGGGGTTTGCGAACCTAGGGTTTCAGCAGACATTGATTTTGGAGAACGTTCCCTCTTCAACATCTGACATACTGAGGCTGTGAAATACCAGTTGAAGATTGTCCATCAGCGTGGCTTCATCCAGAAGTCATACAAAGCTTCAGTGAAGATTTTCATTCAGTATTTGGTTCTATTATTCATCAGGAAGAATCGCCTTTTAGAAAGTATCATTGTTTTGCATCTGGCACATTTCCCAAGAAAGGTACGGCTGCAATTAATGCTGCTGACAGGCCGTACAGACTGCAGAAAGGACGTCTTTTTCCTCTGGCAACCAAATGCCTATTTTCTGAGCTTCCAGTCTTCATTATTTTTGGCGCACCATCCAGGGAAATCGATTTCAGCTGTTATCTAGGAAAAGAAATCAAGATCTGAACTTGACCGTACATTTCATTATTCCTCTAGGCGGCTGCAAGTAATAACCAGGTTCCTTTAATAAATTTATTTGTTCACTTCTTTTGTTCCGGAAAGCATTGTATTTGTTCAGTAACGACAATAAAATCATCTGCCATTGCTCTGGAAGTTATTTGGTGCATCGTTATTTATTTATGAATTTATTTGCATTTATTTCTCAAAATCGCACTTTCTTTTCAATTATTCAAAACCCTCAAAAAAAGTCAAAAATTGCAAAAACACAAAAAAACGCAGTTACAGTTGAGAAGTTGGGTTGAGAGACACCTGGTCTCTCACACAAAACAACTCTTTGATACTCAACTTCCTACATTTTGATCATGATGTCCCCAAAAGCCTATTAAACTCTAAAGAATGACAAATACAATATATCGTAGATTAGTATTTTTTCGTGGTTCATATACAATTACTATATTAATATTTCCTGATTTTGCTTCTGTCATATGAGAGTTAGACTTGTGTTATAGTTATTTCCATTGCAATAAAACAATCAGATATTTTGTGTTCATTTTTTTCAGCCTCAATTTTCATTGTTCAATTTTGTTTCAATGCAGCTGTTTAGAATGCTCAATGATGCTTATGGTTTATATTTAGTATATATGATAAAGATAGTTTTTGGGTCACTACTAAGTGAGACACCAACTTGACTGAATGCATCCCATACCTACAAATCAGATAAGCATTGCTATATAAACACAGTATAAGAGAGTGAAAACAAACATCAAACGACACCTGGTTTATACACGTTATACACTATAAATCGTTTTATTTTATTTCATACCAAAAACTCACTTCATTCTAAAATTCAATGGGATATAAATTTCACAAATGCATTTTTTATGAGGAAACATTACTTGCACATCTCTTACATTCATATATGGTCCTTTCATATTCCCTATATTGACCAAGGGTTCTACATACAAAACTCTACCCATTTTCAATGGGCAAATGCAGATTCACATTCTATCCCAATTTTAATCAACACATACATGGGACTTTATTGTTAGTAATTTGTGT
This sequence comes from Sequoia sempervirens, assembly GCA_007258455.2. NCBI lineage: Eukaryota > Viridiplantae > Streptophyta > Pinopsida > Cupressales > Cupressaceae > Sequoia > Sequoia sempervirens. The sequence goes on from VDFB02066484.1 coordinate 17,304, forward strand.
GCTTGACAGCCCAACTGAGGCTGCATTCCTATTGATGCAAAACATTACAAATTGATCTCCCTATCTTAATCAGGTTCAAATAACCCTAGGCACCCCTGACTACCTAGGGCACCCAAGAATCCCAAAGAGTTTATTTTCTGACATTTTCATGATTTGCAGTTTGCTACTTTGCCAAGAATTCTCCATTCAATCTTGAATTCCAGCTGACTGATTGATTCGATTACTGTGTTGATGGATTCACTGCGAAGGTTGCTGAATTTTGAGCAACATTGTCTGGTAGCACAAACCCTAACTCCAACTGGTGCCTTGAAAAGTTGGGCGCCCCTGGCCACCTGGGGCGCCTATGATCACCAGAGTTAGATTTTATTTGCAAATTTCAACTTTTCCCTTCATTCCTCACATTCGTTATTGCCTTGACTACTGGAGACTGAAAAAATTCTAAGGCATGAGTGTCTAGGTGCTTAGACTAGTCAAGGGCACCTAGAGTTTCCAAACTTAGTCAAAATTTTGCCATTTTTAAGATTCTCCAACTTCTTCCGTTCTTCGTTTCTCGATCATCTTCATCATTGCCTTGATTTGTGCAGTGCTTGAGACTTTGAATTTGACACCTGGTAGTTGAGCAACCTCCATTAATGACCTTGGAGCTCCTGAAAAAGCTTCTGAAAAAACATAATAGACCCACAAGGGAAAAACTGATCTTTTGATGATTCTAACTGGACCAGCGTGATGAGGAAGTATTTTAAGCCAATCAAAATCAGTTTCAGCCTTGGAAGCCAAACTTTCTACTTTTAGAAATTTTCTATTTTTAGAAAAAATTTGCCAACATCCATTTGAGAAGAAACTCAGAAAAAAGTTATATTTTTAGAAAATTTATAAAAATAAAATTTTCCTAAAATTTAGGGCCGAAAAACTAAGATCTGGGTTTTGTAGACTAGGTCGCTCTGAGCAGAGACCCAAATTAGATTTTGAAAATTTTGAGTTTTTGACCCTCATGCAAAACATGCAAATTCCCAATTTTGACCTTGGTCCTTTTTTGAAAATTTTTAACAAGACTTTTGACTATTTCTTCAAAATGTCTAAGTGGAGCAAAAATTTTAATTTGGGGTACAAAAAATCCACCAGCGCCTTTGGTATTTTATTGTCAACTTCTGATAGCTTCCTTGAACCAAAACCTTAAAGCCTATTGATCTTTCTTCCAACTAGACTATCCCATTGCCTTCTATCTAGCACGAGGACTCTCTTTTTTCGTGTATCAAAATACCTTCAAAGTGCTTGGAGACATTGCTTACCCATGATCTACCATTATCTTTACCTCAATTACCCCGCTACCACACTCAACGAAATGCATGCAGGTTTTTCCAAGGAGGTTCTCATCTAAATCCTTTCCTCAAAAATTCAAAATTCTTTCAAAAATGACCCATTGGCTGCTACTTGTGCATCTTGAACCTCATATCTCATAACCATCCTCCTTTAATACAAATATTAACACCCATGAGTTGGTATGTCAAGTTAATAATGTTGTAGAGTGGCAGAATATTAGTTAAAAACACATTTGTTATTAGAGGACGAAATGTGTATTTCATGTTTTAAATTTCAATATGTGAAGTTAATGACATTAATGAAGATTATCATGCTCAGAAAAAACCTTCTCCATCATACATAAAAATTCTCTCTTTCATGTTGGAAAGGGAGAGAGAGGATACAAAGCAAAACAAGCAATCAAGCTCCTGGCAATTTTTCTGTTTCTGTAACTTGGCTTTGTGACAAGCTATTTGCAGTCGCATGTGTACTTTTAGCAATAAGAATACAAGTAAACATAAAATTATAGAATAAATATTAGAAATTCAAATAATAGCACACATAAATCTTTGTTCCCATGGATCTAACTCCACTACCAGGCAATCAAGTTCCTAGCAATTTTTCTGTTTCCGTTACTTCACTCTCTGACAAGCTATTTGCAGTTGCATAAGTCAACATAGAATTATAGAATAAATAATAGAAATCCAAACAATAGCATGTAATAATATTTATTTCCTTGGATCTGACTCCACTACAACTTACGTTTACAATTCAAGGCAAATTTCTACTCATCTATCATAAAGAATTTGTGAATAGTGCAATGGATGGCAATATATATTTGCATAAACAAATATCAGTTATTCGTTTTCTAATTATCAATTTGTGCCCTACACCAATAACTACAAAATTGGGCCAAACCCTGAACTGGCATATATATGTTACGGCCACTTGTGATTAGTGCTATATTGCAATAATGCTTGTGAACACAAAACCTGTCAAACTTACACACAATGTTTTGTTTTTAGGTTGTATTACCCATATTATTAATGAGGGTTTTATAACTTTAAAAAGTGGAGATAATCTTGTAATGTCCCCATTTTGGCCATACACTCTTCTTTGATTCATCAGTCTATTCCGGAACCCGTAGACTGGAATGAGGTGAAATTAGGGTTTCTTGGCTTGGAGTTTTGTGGCATTTCATGTTATTTACTATTTTTAGTAAATGCTAGTTGTGGCAGTTGCAGTTGTCCATTCTTAGTCCTTCTCAGTTGGAGCAGTTGTTATTATATTGGCTTGGTCTTCAGAGAGCTTTATTTGGTGAAAAATATTTAATTAAAGGCATTATGTTTTAATTCACTGTTGACACCCCCTTGGCCTAAGGAGATAACTTAAGTTGTTTTTAAAAGTGGGGCCATGAAGGGTATGCCTTCATAAAGAGCTTTATTAATTTTATTAAGAACTTTATTCCTTGAGCAAAAGTGGACGCCACTTTTATATTATTTGAATAAAGTGAAATTCTTGGAGGCTTTTGGGATGCCACTTGAGAAGTTGATTGGTCTTTGGGAATGGGAAAGGTCTCTTGTGTCTTTTGAGCTGCTTCTCAGGCAATTGAAGAGTTTTGGTGAGCTCTTATTTATTGAAGGCTTTTGCTCCAGCTTTTCATCCATGAAAATTATGCTAAAGTTATGCTGTCGAAATGACAATTGACATATTGCTTCGAGGAAGTCTACCTCCTAGCCTCTCATCCAATTTCGTGTTTGCAATATAACACCTAGTTGGCTACATTGCTGCTTCTCAACTTCAGACTAGCAGATTGAGCATCAAAGATTGAAGAATTTTGGAGATTTTGGTAATTTTGGTTTGCTGTTTCATCAACTGCTGAAAGTGATTTTTATTCATGGCTTATTTTCCAGCTTGAATTTCGTTCTGGGTATTTAACCAATCTGTTTGCTGACCTTGGGCGACCATTCATGCAAGTTTTGAGATTTTATTTTGAAGTATCTGATTTTTACTTAAAATCGCCCCTCCCAAGAGGGCCGTACCATCTCATATGCATTGGCAATTGTGCAAGTAAAAAAATAAGTTGAAGTTGCTGCTGTTTGGTGCTTGGTTTTTGGGCGCCTACCTTTTGAGAAACATTTGCAAAAGATTTCAGTCAATTCGGAGGTGAAACGAGTGAGTTATGAATATTTTACTGTTTCACAGTCTGCTGTTATAATTTCCAGAATTCTGATTTTTATATCAGACTGTTGCAATTTCCAGTTTCTTGGCTTATACTTCAGTATTTGAGTGTTATATCATTGTAGAAGTTCATACTTGTATCTAAGGTTCATTCCTTATCAATTGTACTTAGTAATTTGCAGAGTTTTATTTGTAAGGTTGAGATTAAGCATTACTAATCCAACCATTCTTTCATTTCTGCAATTTACTTTCTGTTTATCATTAAATTACCCCTGGATGGTTTACCGCCAGTGTGGAAAATCTATTTGTAACACTCTTATACCCACTTCATAGTGGTGAATCCCCACAGCATTGTGGATGCCCGCCGCAGCGGACGAATTGCTTTCTATTGTAATCTTTTCCCCCCACTGTTTGGTGGTAGTGTGGAATTGTTTCTCATGGCTGGTTATCCGCCTATCAGTTCTTAATTTCAAGTTTCAACACTCCGTCATATGTTAGCACCTCGCCCTCAGTGGGATCTTGAGTGCACATTCTTGACGTTGAGTAGTTTTCATTCCAAGTTCAGATTTCAGTTTAATGCTAACGCTAATCCAGTTATCTATCTTTGGTTATGTTGTGTAATTCCTTCGAAAAAATTGGTTAGCATATTTCAAATCTCCCTGTACAATATAACACCTTTCTTGCAATTTATAGACATGAATGCACTTAAAAACTATGGAAGGTTCCTTTTTCAATTCACTTTTATTTAAATGTGCTCCTCACAGTATCAGTTGAAGATAATTCCAATTAATATCGTGGAATTTAAGGGTATGAAAGTTTTTGCCAAGAACTCACCACTCTTCCATGCGCTCTTTCCTTGTATTGTAAACCTATGTGATGATATCATAGTCACTGTGCAATCACATTAATAAAAATAGTTTGTGGGATGCTCAGAGTACCAATTGGTAGATAACACTGTTAGGGTTGCCTGGAATGCTCAAAGCAAAAAAACTTCATATTGTTTCTATACACTACATAACAGAACATAGATGACCAGCCAGTATAATATGCCAATAATTTATTAACTCAATTATGTCAATTATACACAACAAAAATACTTTATTGATTATTCCAAATCTCTAGGGATATCATGTTGATTTAGCTGGGAAGCTTTGTTACATCTTATATGCACCAATACTTGAAGTATTGAAATTTGAAATCTAATCTTTGTATTAATGGTGGATCATGCAATCACTCAGTCCAGTGTCCAGCTATTTGTTTTCAGATTTTTATTAAGTGCATTATTATTCTTCAGAAACCAGATCATTTAGTGGCGATAAATTTTGTACATGAGATGATACAAAATCCAGCCTAGGCTATATATGGTACTAACAATTTCACAAGCAGATGGCTTTAGTGACATTTCTTTCAGAATGATATAAACTGTTAATGATATTACAAGAAACACAAATGAGGTTACTCTAGCAGTAATGATCACAAAGATATCAACCAATTAAACATATTAAAGGTTTGAAATAATGAAGAATAAATGATATAAGCTATATCAAGTACCAATTGCTCTCTTTAGTTTTTCTAGAACTATTATAATTATTATGCTAACTAAAGATGGATTCTCACGTTTTAAAGTTGTATCTTTCTACAATCCTATTGATCATATTTATTATTGCTGGAAATATTATTTTTAATCTCTGTAATGTCCCCTCCTTGCCTCAAGCAGTGGAGTTGTCCATTAGCCTATTCCAGAGTTCTTGTAGGCTAAGTAGAGTTTGGTGAGGGAACTCAATGCCAATTTCTTTTTGTGGAGGTTTTCAGTGTTTCGGATAGGACTTTCTATTTTTAGCAAGGGCCAATTCTAGTGCTTACTATTTATAGTAAGTCACATTGCTAATTAGCTTTTATACCAGTTTGATGTTTTAGACTATTTACTATTTTTAGCAGTTTCTAAAAATAGTAAGTCTATTTTTGGTAACTGGTCCTAGCATGGCTACTTCAGCAGTGTCCTTTCCAGTTTGGGCGTTGGGTTTTGTTAAAGTTTGATTTATTAATATTTGTATTCCTCACTTAAGATGTTTTTATAAAATTACTTTATACTTAACTTGAGGGGTCAAAGGGTCATCAGAAAGCACCTTGGCACCTAATTCAACAACTTATGTTGTTTTCAAAGCAACAAAAGCATTTTTGATGGCTAGATAGTGAGACGCCCAAGGTTGACATAAGGGGAGTTAAAATATATTTTTAATTAGAAAGCAAATGAGAGAAGCGCGTGGTTTTTTGGAGGGAAGGAGATTTTCAAACTTGGTCCCCCTAATTCTTCATTGACTCTTTATAACCTCATTTTGAGTCTCATTTGTTCATCTCTCAGTTGGTTGCATAACAGGATGCTGCTGGATACCCTCTAGAGGTCTACTGCTGCGTGCTGAGGACAAAAACCCTCTTCATTTGGGAGCTAGTTTCGGTGGTGAGATCCACCTAGTCAGTTTGGGTGTGATTCCACTCAGGGGTCATCTTGTGCTTCACAGATATTCAGATTTTCAGTATTTTTGGCAAGGAAAGATGAAGATATTTGAATATTTTTGAGGTGATGATTTTGGGTTTGATGCGTGCAGGCTTGGCTTCGTTTTGGTTTGGTTTGGTGTTGAACTTCAGGGTGGTTTTCAGAGGTTGAAGCTTTCTTCTGAGTTTTTCTGGACTTTATCATTACCAAGGCAGACTTGATAAATCATTTATAGTTTCATTTTAGCTTGAGTTCTCGTTCTGAAAATTATTTCGTTGTAATCTCCTATCTGAGGCGCCCCATTCTATTTGTTCACTTGCATTTATTGTTGGAAGACTGAATTTATACAGCAGATTGCCTCATTCAAGGAGGCCGCCCCTTTGGTCGTTTTGGTGATTTTTTCTGAGACAAACAGCCTACTGTTGTATAGGCTAAATTCCTGTTTGGTTGGGGGTAGAAGAGATAAACTTGGTGCTGGAATGTAGGAGGATTGTCCATCTCTTGGGTGTTTGCTGAAGCAAATCTGAAGTGTTCCGGGTTGCTGTTAGAGACCATTTCCAGGTATATTCTGTTATTATCAAGTCTGTTATGAATTTGTTAAAGGTCTGATTCGATGATGCTAACAATAAATGATGTAAGAAAATATCTCTGTTTTTAAAGAGTTGATAGTTTCTTCCATTTCTCTTCTCATGCTATCAAATACATGTATGCATATGTAAACATGAAATGCACATGAAAAACAAACACAAACTTCATCAAAATACAGTGCAAACAGCAAAGGGTTATTGTTATTCTCACTAAAAGAAAGAACCAGCAGAACCAAGTAGGATGATGCTACTCCTGGATGCAATGGTTAGAGGTCAAGAAAGAGCAGCCCAACGTGCTCAAAAGACTAACCAACAACTTGTATAATTGGTACAGAGATTGGATCGTTTGGGGCCAGGTAATGATATGGGGCAGTGAAGAGCAGCTAATCAATAGAATGGGCAGCCATGGCAAGGCCTCTTATGCCAATATTTCCACTAAGAGTAAAGGTTCAACCCAATCAAGAGCTTACATTAGTTGAGCAGCAAGAACAATTTAGACAAGATTGGTTAGATGCAGGCCCTGGTTTGAAACAAGACATATCACTTTGGGAGTATATAGATCTCAAGATGTGGCACATGCCTAATAGGGGGAATAGAGAGCAATAATGATCTTCGTAGGAAGGTGGGGAAACTCAATCTTCCTTACATTGATGGGTCCGGGAAGATGTCAGTGAGAGCTTGGGTCCAAAAGGTGGACACTTATTTCACTCTTAATCCCATGCTCGAGTTGGAGTCAATACAGTATGCTTCTATTCATTTAGATGGGATTGTTCATGAGTGTTGGTACCATGGGATGACCACTATGGGACATGCACAGATTACCTCTTATGCAGAGTTCACCGAGAGATTGATAGAGAGGTTTGATAAAAAAGACCCAGAACTTCATTTTAAGGAGTTGATACGGCTGAAACAACGGGGTACAATGGATGCCTATGTTGTAGATTTTCAGAAGTTGTCAATGTTGGTGAGAGATATATCCGAGAGGAGGCTTGTAGTGCTCTTCGTTGATGGGTTATCCAATCCTCTTAGGGGTTGGATCAAAGCTTTTAATCCACCTTCTCTTTAGGAAGCAATCAAGAAGGCAAGAGACATGGAAGCTTCCACCTAAAAGAGTAAATTTCAAACCAAAGGATTTGTGCATAAAAAGGATAAGGACAAAAGAAATATCACAAGGGAGCCCGAACAGCCAAGAAAACATGTTACTAGGATTGATAGTGAGACATTAAATGAACTAAGGAAGAAAGGTTTATGTATTACATGTAAGGAGTCTTGGTCTCAAGGTCATAAGTGTTCAGCAAAGAGGAAGGTGCACCAAATAGAGTACTATTCTGCTAAGGAAAGTGCATCAAAAAAATTAGACCAGCAATCTAATTTTGAGGAAAGTGAGGATGAAAAGGCTCCAAAAGAGGTTGGAAAGGAAGAGGACAAAGATGGGAAGCTTGCTCAACTTCATAGCTTTCAAAAGAACGAGTCTCTTCACATTAGAGGAGTACTTAACGGGCAGGGAATGGTTGCATTGATTGACACAGGAGCCACACACAACTTCATTGATGAAGGGTTGGTCGTTCATAGAGGCCTTCAAACACAAGAGGTGAGTGGTTTTCGAGTAATGGTAGCAAATGGATTTACAATCAATTGCACTAAAATGGTCCCACAGTTGAGCTTGCAGTTGGAGAACTATGAAGTCAAGGATGACTTCTACATGGTTAGTATTGGTGACACTGATGCAATGATGGGGATACAATGGCTTCATTCACTTGGTGAGATCTCTCTTAATTTTCAGACAATGGAGCTGAAATTTAACTCAAAGGGAAAAAATGTGGTCTTGAGGGGCATGTCAAATGGAGGACCTCTTGTGGTATCTTTCAAACGTGTGGAGAGACATTTTAGACATGATCAGATTGAGTGGGCAGCAAAGTGTGTGATTATTCCTACGGTTACAGAAGAGGTTAAGAGGTCTTCTCCACCTGACATACAGGATCAGATTTCCAAAAGAAGCAAGGTATTCAGTAGCATTCCTCTATGTAGGCATCCTGATAAAGGCATTGAGCATGTGATAGAGCTTGAGGAGGGAGCCAAACCTGTGATTACTACTCCCCTACAGGCATCCTGAGAGACTTAAGGATGAGATTGAGAAAACCATTTAAGAGCTTTTGGAGATGGGGCACATAAGGCCAAGCAAGACTCCATTTGCTTCTTCGGTTGTGTTGGTGAAGATAGCCTCTTCAACAAACTTAGTTTGAGTTTCACTTCATTCATTTGTGTATACCAGTAAGTCAAAACCATAAATATACTTGATGAAAATCAAATTTAACATATAGCCAATTTTAATTTCTTCAAGAGGTGTAACTGCATCCCTACTGGAAACAAATAAAAATATCTTAATCCAAGTGTGAGCACTAGTACAAATACGATGCATAATATGCAACCAGATTTCAGAAAGCGCATTATGCATATACAAAATTCAAACTTATATTCAAGGAAAGGTAATCAAATGGAAATTTTGAATAACCAATCATATTATAGAAGAAGGTAATACACACAATCCAGTTAGCAATAAAACACATAAAGGATGGAGAGTTGAAGCACATTCCTTCAAAAGGTTCCATGTTCAGTTCCATCTTGTTTTCTCTAAGCATTTCTATTTTGAGGCTTCATGTTTATGGAGAAAAGAAAAAAATGCAGTTCAGCAGAAGGCCAGTATAAAGTTAAAATCAGTACCTTCTCCCAATCATAACATGGGCTAACATTTGATTTTACTGCAGTTGATGTATCCAACTGCTTCTTTTGTGAACTTCGAGAAGACCTCGAACTACTACTTGAAAGAAGGCAAGGGCTCTGCATTAAAAGATCATTCTAATGTATAATATCAAATAATATGAAGCCAAGGTATATATATTATATATGGAAAAATAAAGCCACTATTTATAGAAGCATGGAAGCATGACAAAAAATGTAACGAGTACAGTGTCATGAACCAAAAATCCAAACTACAGAAATTTTGCAGAATACTAACACAAATTGCTTGCCCAAGAGAGGAAACAGAATAAAAATACCCTAAGGCAGAGTTAAACTATAAAATATTCCTCAAGGAAGCACTCCAAATTATCTCCCACCATGACAGCCAAGCCTTCTATCCTTCTCTACCAAGACTACACTAGTAATAATCTACAATCTATGCTTCCCTAATCCTTTACAATGAGAGATGCCCCTTTATACACATTAGAGCATCTAATAACCAATAGAACTTATTTCACAAGTTACCATATGAGCCATCCTATCTAAACATGAGCTATGTGTTCCATAAGTTTGGCTACTGCAGTACGTCATATATATTATGAAATCAAGTTCTTAGATGTATAGCATTCTACTTTCCCTTTTATCCCAACATGCCATATACATCTAACTTTCAAGAGTTTTTTCCAAAGTAGGATTTTTCAAAAGGAGTACATGCACTCAGCAAATTTTGTTAATAGTTGTTCAGCTGCATCGTTTTGTTTTCTAATTGTCAGCTAAGACTAGTAAGTCAATAATAGTTATATAGTATTCACTCAGAGGTTATAGTCTAAATGACAAGTGTTGGCCCCTTTAATTAGAATCTCAATAGTCAGGGAAGGGTGCAGATTTGTGGATGATCATCCCTGAACTGCATTCACTATAATCAAGCACTAACCTCAATAAAGCATCAATTGTGTTATTCTCATACAATCAAATCTTGTAGGAACTGCTTCTTTATCTGTATAATAGTTCATTGGAAATGTAGTAAGTAGTTTTCCATTTGTGTTGTTGCCTTTGCAAAGTCAGGTCAAACTTAAAGAGTATCAAAGTCTGTCATAATTAGTGACAGTGACACAATAAAATCGATGAGAAAATGGTCCAGCTGACAGAGGAATCATCCAACACACAAAAATAAAGAGAAGATCAACTCACCCAAGGCAATGCTAGCAAAGAATCAAATAGAAACCAAGTATCAACAGACTCCATTTGGGGTAACTTAGATATGACAAAAGAAGTTGATAGATTGCTGGATAATCTGATTAGACTCCTAGAAGTGCACCATATGCTTTTAAAAGACCTCAATGCCAAACAAGATTGCAAAGCACACAAACAACAAATTATACAATGCTTCGAAGAAAGGTGTTGTCAAAAAGAGGTGAAGTCTGGCGTCGTATCTAGCAAAATAATGCCATTAAGCCAAAACAAAGGCAATAGAAGACCACAACGTGATCAAGTGTGGACCATTAAATCAAATGATCCTTCAAAATGGTAGAAAATCAAGAATGCTAAATGAAATTGTTAGAGACAACTAACTCAAGAAACCCATCAATTGAATTTTGGCACCATGATTAGTGGGGATCCATCAAATGGCTTATCAATATAACTAGACTATTTTAAGAATACATCAATTGTGAGTTGGCATCTACCCAACATATTTTTCTTGCATTTGTTCCATGTTGTAGGTCTCAACAGCAAGTGCACATACTATCTTTTCTTGCACTACTTGCAAGTCATTGGCCTTGAATGTTAGGGAGGGTCTATGCAACATCAAATACTTCCTAGGATTGTCCAGCCTACCCCCATTAGCTCTAGATTCCCCTTGGCAAGCATTCTCAAACTTTGAATTGCTATTCCAATTGTGATTGATGGCATTGTTGTTGGCTTCTCCAACTCATCTTAAAACACAAACACTTGAGGATATTGGTTGCTCACATAAATGGTCATCTTGAGTTTATTACATTGTATGATTGTGGGGTCTTTCCCCTCATCCCTTTTTATTGTACTCGCTTCAAGGCTTTCCTTTTGTTTAGGTTTTGCTTTGTGTCTAGAGTCTCATTTTTTCCCCCTAGTCCTTTGCTATTGTACCTAATCTACATTCTAGTCCCATTGCTCTATTTTTGGCTATTTGTGGACTTACAACATTTTCTTTCTTTCTTTATTTCTTTCAGAGAATTTTCTTTTGCACATTCTTAGGATTTCATAGCCTATTCTCACCAAATGCCTTGTTAACCGTGGAAGGAAGAGACATGTTTTTTAATACAACTTCATAGCTCACAAAATATGGTTCGAAAACAATTTTAAGGAAATGATTTTTGAAAGATATGTTCAAGTGTTTTCCAATTGTCTCTAGGGTGTGTGCCCTTTGCAAGCCATCTAAAAGTGGTAGACACTTATCCTTAGGGGTTTTCTTCTTTTTCTTAATCTAGGTAAAACATTTTCTTGTAACATGATAAAAATAGAAATCTGAGGTCAACAATTTAAATGGTCTTTATGTAGTTGAAGGAAAATGAGATTTGAGCTGTTTTAATCTTTAGAGGAGTTGGTGTTGGCCACAATACAATGTCTCTACAAAGACATAAGTAACCATCTCTCTACCTTTGTCGAATATCAAAACCAACAACGTTGGCCCTTCATCTTCAGGAGGTCATTACCCTTCAACACATATCTTTACATGAGGTCTCATAGGATCCTAGAGCCCCTAGGTTAATCAATCTCTTCTAGCAACTAGAGGAGTTGGGATTGGCCACAATACAATATTTCCCTTGAAATACAAGATAGTGAGCTCCAATGTACAATAACAATACAATGTTTGTCTCTATACGGACATAAGTAACCATCTCTCTACTTTCTTCAAATATAAAACCAACAACATTTGGCCCTTGCTCTCTAGGAGGTCATCAACCTTCAACGTAGATCTTTACATGAGCTCTCATAGGACCCTAGAGCCCCCAGGCTACTCACTCTCTTCTAACAAATCCAAGAGTTGGAAGCTCTAAATGGCCTTTGGATACTACTACTTTCATAGATGCACATAGACCTATGCAGTGATGTCCCTTACAACTTCTACCTTGACCTATTCCTTCTCAACATCATGGTCTTGTCTTTTCCCAACAACACAATTCAACTTCTTCTTCTCAACATAGAGCTACTCTTCTCTACACACCCACCCAACCACAAGGGCAAATGCACATTACAAGATTTTTCACTAATACAAGGGTTAATCTGGCCTTGGATGTTAGATGTGATCCTAGGGGAAGTACCTGCTTGACCCTCCTAGCCCTCGACTCCCCAATGAGCATTGTCAGATCTTGTATCAATCCCTTCGTAGTGATTGTTGATGGCACCAATGACTTCACCATTTCTAGTTTTGATAGTGATACTTGATGATCTTCATTTTTACTCTATGTTTGCTCTTGGGGTTCTTGTTCCCCCTTATTGGTTATATGTACTAGTTTTTTGACCACTTTTGTGGGTGGTTCCTTGTTGTTTTGTTTTTCTTTACTTTTTCTCTTCACCTTTGTGGTGTGTTTCTCAATTTCACTTACTAGGACTTTCAATAGTAAGCATTGATATTCTTTGTAGTAAACACCCTATATTTATTTTCTTTTGTGATTTTTTGAAAACCAATATAAGCTACAACCCACTGAAACTAACCAATTAACCACATTCACTAGCCAAACCTTTGTTACAAAGGGTTTTAGTGATAAATATGACAATCATAACAATTTAGATCAATAATCTCCAATACCCAAATGAGCAAATCAATTATACTTCATTTAAACATTAGATCCATGTGTTGCACTACATATTTCAATTCTGATACAGTTTATAGCAGCGAGTTTATAGGCTGTCCTACACCCAGAAATTCATGAACAGCAGATATACAAGTAGAAATGACATTAAACAAACTCCTAAATGTTGCATTACATAAACTAACACTTGTTTTCATATAACCGGAAGCTGCACTTTATTGCAGGTCTGCAAATAAGCCTGAAAGAACAAACAAAGGGCACAATGATCTTCAAAAAGCTTCACATCTGCATTTCTCCACCCAGCAAATAATGCCCATGTATCCAGCACCCCTAGGTGACTCCAATCCAACAAAGGCCCCTCCAAAACCCTAGGCGCTTAGGCCCACAAATTCACACGCCCCAAACTGGGTTGTACAGCCAGCTAAGGCAAGTGTACAGCCAGCAAATAGGTGGCTAAAATATGCAATAAATGCTGCTCTAATCTGCTGATAACCTTCTCACATATCTGTCCATAATTTCCCCTTCAAAATGAGCACTATAACTAAGAATTCTTGCAACAATTAAGCTCATGCGTAGTTCCTGTGTAGAACCACCTGCAATCCTCCAGGAAAGATCTTTCACTTTCGAAATGGATGTCCTTTGTGAAGGGTTTTGTCCTCTCAAAGCCTTGGAAGAACACTGTTCAACCTGCAATACTTCTTCATTTAAACTTTCCAAGCATGAGTTGCAAATGAGCTCCAAAAACACTTTTATTTCTCTCCTAAAATCCCATGCCCAGCTTTTTGGAATTTATTATTTATTTTATTTATTTCTCCCATGTAGGCATCCTCCTTTTTAAAATAACTTAAATTTAAATGTCCCCTTATGTCCCCTACACGCCACTTTAATGAATTTAAAATAACATTAAGTTAAATATTTAATCTAGCTTATAACACTAACACTATTTTAAATAAATCCCTTGACCATTCTAAGGCAGAGACAGTAAATTTCATTCTACAGGTATGCAATCTCAACAATGCCTTAAAATGGAAAAGAGGTGATGGATTGGCTGTAAGATTTGGTGAAGATAGCTGGAAGCCTGGAACAATCTACAGTTCAAGGGGAACAATTACCTCACTATCATCATTTCAAGCCTGAGGAGAAATTATAGTTGATTATTTCTGTTTTAGCACCCAAGAATTAAAACATTAGAATTCATTTCTTCGAGGTGAGCTATAAAGAGGGTAACAAGAAAAATAATTATTGCATTTGAGAGTATATGTTAGCTTGTTAGGGTTTGAGTTTGCTGTTTGGAGTTTCATATTTGATTGGCAAGGATTTACAATTATCACATATTGCTGATCAAAATTAGTTTTAGTAGACTTTTTCCATCTACAATTCAGCAATAAAAATTAGTTTTAGTAGGCATTTGTTCATCATCTCAGCTTGCACATTGTTTGAAAAATCAGCTATTTCCTAAGGTTGTTCAATTGGGGACAATACACTATTAGGGAGATAACTACAAACTAAGTCACCATTGACCAATACACCTCCATCAAGTCTGGTGTATGGTCCATTCCTACTTAAAAAATTATACAACTTTCTATTTTTAAATTTGGCGAGCATTGTTGGGTGAAAATTATGTAATCTTTTCAATAGATTACACAACCTAGACTTCAACCACAGTTGTGTGCGATATAATCTCTCCTCTCAAAAAGGGGAGGCGCCCTTCTTACTGCTAACAAAAGCTACGGTAAAACTAAAAAAGTATTTACACAATGTACACTACAGTTACGAAATGTGGGGGGGGGTGGTGTCACATTCATGCTTCTCTCTTTTTTCAAAGAAGATGTTTTACAATGCTTCACGGTTGGAAATAAGAAGGGCGCCTCCCCTTTCTGAGAGTTAAGATTATATCTCACACAGCTATGGTTGAAGTCTAGGTTGTGTAATCTATTGAAAAGATGATTACATAATTTTCACCCAACAGTTTTTTGGCTACTCTGCTAGGGATCTTCCTTCAACCGTTCCTTGCAATGAATTAAGGGAGAATAACTCCAGAATTCAAGTGCCTTTATCCATCCATTGGGCTTGGAGTCAGACAACGACGACGACACAACTTAAAACAAAAAGACACAAAGGACTAAAAATAAAACTATTTACATTTGAACGCCTGTCACTTCACTGTGTAAAGTGTTTGAGGTGTTGCCTGCTATGAGGAAGGGTAAACGACATTCCATCTCCATATGCTAACAAGAAACTATTCTCATTGTGCAGTTGGTGAACTTGGAAAGGTCTTGTCCACAATGAATCAAACTTTTTGTGCATACCTTTTGGTTCTCTTTGTTTGTCCCATAGGAGAACAAGATCACCGATTTGAAAATCTCGAGACTTGGCCTCCTTGTCGAAAAGCTTATTTACTTGGTCCTGATGTTCCGCAATGCGGTCAGCCACTTGAACTTGATTCTCTTCCAATTCGGAGAGATACATAATATGCTTATCAATAGAGTTATCAAAAGTCTCGTCCTCAATGGCCTTAGCCAATTTGAGGGTTGGAAGTTCCAAGGTTATGGGAACCTCGGCATTCAACCCATACAAGAGTTGAAAGGGAGACATACCGATCGCCCACTTCGAAATTATCTTGTCTTCCCACAAAGCGTCATACAAAGCTTTGTGCCAAAAACATCGATTCTCGTCCACCAGCTTGTGGATGATAGTCACCAGATTTTTGTTGCTTGATTTGGCCTAGCCATTACCTTGTGGGTAATAGTCGGAAGAATGTGACAAAGTTATGTCCTGTTCAAAATAGAACTCAGTGATCTCATTTGACAAGAAGGTAGAAGCGTTGTTAGCAACAATTTTGTTCGGCACACCAAACCTGGAAATGACGTTTTCTTTTAAGAAACTGCACACCACTTCTGAAGTAGCACGCTTAGTAGGAATTGCTTCCACCCACTTGGTGAAATAATCAGTCGCAGTTAGGATGTAGATGTGTCCTACGCTTGATGATGGATTAACTACACCAAAGAAGTCAATTCCCCATTGCCGGAAAGGTTCCTCAATAACAACTAGTTTTAGGGTTAAGGCCGC
Organism: Sequoia sempervirens; assembly: GCA_007258455.2. NCBI lineage: Eukaryota > Viridiplantae > Streptophyta > Pinopsida > Cupressales > Cupressaceae > Sequoia > Sequoia sempervirens. The sequence goes on from VDFB02066484.1 coordinate 33,464, forward strand.
CAACTTCGGCTTTCCCACGAACTGTTGGCACAACTTGCAGTTACGCACCCAATAGTACGTATCTTGAAAGAGTGTGGGGCAGTAGTACTTAGCTCTCAGGATTTTGTGAGTGGTTATTGGCGCCAAGAAGTGTCCTCCACATGCCAAGTCATGGTATGACTTCAACAATCTTTGCTATTGTTCTTTATCAACACATTGCAGAAAAGTCCCATCCATTGCACGCTTGTACAGGCCATTGTCCCATAAGACAAAGTTTGTTGATTTTAGCTTGATGGTTCTTTTTTCCTTTGAGGTCAAATGATCAGGACATTCCCCATATGTGAGGAAATGGGCGATGTTGGAATACCATTCGTCGATGGTGCTGACGAACAACACCATTGGAAGTTCACTTGAATCTACCTCTTCGTTATCTGAAACTTCTTCATCTTCTGAAATTTCTTCATCAAAGTTATTTTCAGCGATAAGCTGACACAGTCCACGCCCACGTATCAACTTGGTAGGTTTGATTTCCATGTCATATTCCTGAATCTTGGCAATCCAATTGCCTCTTTTCGTTCCAAATTCCTGTTGTGTTAAGATGGACTTAACAGTTGAGTCTGGGACTAGAACTTTGACATGGCTATTTAGAATATAGAACCAAAAATGCTTAACAGCTTTGACCACAGCGAAAGCATGTTTTTCCATCTAAGAATATTCCAATTCATAATTCTTTAGAGGGCAGCTCATGAATGCAATAGGAGATTCAAAGCCCTCACTGTTTTCTTGCACCAGAATCGCCGAAAGTGTATGCTCGGAAGCATAACTGTACATGATGAATTCTTTGGTGTAGGTGGGGCAAACCAACGCAAGTGCATGAGCAATGGTCTCCTTGATGTCATTGCACGCAGCTTTCCCTTCTGTCGTCCAATGAAAAGTAGTATTAACCTTCATCATATTTACAATATGACGAGTCTTTTCTGCAAAGTCTAGAAGAAACCTTCGCAGAAAGTTTACCTTGCCAAAAAAGGAATGAACAGCCTTCTTGCTTGATGGTAGGGTAAGTGATTTGATACTATTTACTCTTTCTGAGTCAATCTTGATTCCTTCTGTGGCCACTATGTGACCAAGGAATTTGCCTTCTATAACCCCAAAATTTGACTTTTGGGGGTTTAAGGAAATACCATGCTGTCGGCATCTCTCCAAGACTTTCCTTAGATGGTAAAAGTGTTCAGGACGCTTTTTAGAGAAAACTGTGAGATCATCAAAATACACCACGATAAACTTACCCATCACATCACGAAAAGCCAAGTCCATAGCATGTTGGAACGTGGCACCAACATTAATCAAACCAAAAGGCATCCTATGATACACAAAGGTACCCATGGCATGGTGAAGGCCATCTTGTGTTGATCACTTGAATTAACTTCAATCTGATTATAACTGGAGAAACCGTCCAGCATGGAGAGCATTTCGAATCCGGTCACGTTTTGTAGGACTTGGTCCATCACTGGAAGAGGATAATTATCTTAGAGTGACAGCTGGTTCAAATTTCTAAAATCCACACAAATATGGATCTCGCCATTTTCCTTACGAACAGGAACAATATTTGTATCCACGTTGAATGATGGATGGGGAATATTATTTGGGCGTTCAGCATTTTTTGAACTTCCGCAAGGATCATTCCAGAAATCTTTCGGTTGTATTGCCTTTGCTTTTGTTTATAAGGCAATGCTCCAACTTTGAGAGGAATATCGTGTTGCACCTCTTTTGGCTAGAAGGATTTCAGATCTTCATATGAATATGCTAAGACATCCATATACCCTTGTAACAACTAGGAAAACCGTTTCCTTTCTTCAACCGTGCAACACTTGCCAATGTTTACTATCTTAGGATCTACTTCACTTCCTAAGTTGATTTGTTCAACCTCGTTGGACGAATCGGGCTCTGAGAGTTGCTTCTTGACATAGCGATCATGCTTATAAAAGAGCTTCTCTAGAGATAATAATCCTCTGGGAATTTTATTCCCTTTAAGTTGTAAGAATTCTTCACCCGTAACTAGATGAGTATCAAACACAGATTCTCGATGTAGAGAATCACTTCCTTCAAAGTACAATTCATCAAAATTCTCTGCCTTCTCCAAAAAGGCAACAATTTGATGATCATTGTTGAAAATCTGTCGATTCTCTGAATTATCAGGAACACTTGGGCGGAAAACCAACTCAATGGTATAGGAGGAACCTTGAAAGTCTTTATGTGGTATCAAGAGCGTGGCTAAAACTGCTAAGGAATCAGCTCTGGTATTATATTCTCTTGGAACTACAGATATATCAAAAGCCTCAAATTCCTCGATGGAATCACAAACAAGATTGTGATAATGCCTGAGTCTGTCACTTTTTGTTTTGTACAAATTTCTTGCTTGACATACTATCAATTCGGCATCACCTTGTTCATGAAGATTTTTTATACCCTTCTTTAGTGCAACTTGCATTCGTAATAACAAAGCTTCATATTCGACAGTGTTATTAGTGTTATCAAATTGTAATTTGAAAGAGAAAGGGAAAAAATTTCCTGTAGGGGAAATGGAAACCATTCCTGCTCCGGAACTGGTGGAAGAGCAGCTACCATCAAACTCAATTAACCAAACGCCATTTGGGTCACCAAGGCTAGCAGTATCAAATCTGGAGATTCATCACCTGATGAAGATTCATGATCAAAGATAGACAAGTCACCTGATGATGACTCATTTGTTGTTGAAGAAGAATCATCGCTCTCCAACTCATGTCTAGTCAAGGATTCACCAACCTCTTCTGTTTGCAGATAGTAAGTTCCCATGCTTGAAGACTCAAATAGAATCTGAGCTCTTGGGTCCTCTGATTGGGTTACTAAAAACTTTTGACTCCTTTCCAGGAACCAATTTTTGCATCACACCTTTCACCAGTATTTTGGCTTCAGACATGTCCATGCTTAGTTCTCCTCCAACATCCTTACAGAAATTGCATCCAAGGAGGATTCCATAAGATGTTGGTACATCGGCTACAAGAACCGTCATTTTTATCTTCTTCTCTGGGTAAGCAGCAAATGAATACTGTGCATCTTTGATCTGGCCGATCAAGGGCACTTGTTTGTTCTCCATGGAGAAACAACGGCTGAAAGTTTTGGTCAGATCCAAGCCTAAGGCAGTAGCTACCTTGGCGGGCATCACATTGTCAGATGCACCAGAATCTATAACACAGTTACTTAGTTTAAAGCCGTTGACAAGTAGGGAGATGAAAAATGGATCAATGCGTCTAGAGGCTATTGGAGGATTCAACACAAGGTTACTTTGTGGCGTTTTGGGCTTAGGAGCAACAGGAACATCAGGAGGTGTATCCTGATTTGGGGTAATTCCTTTGTCATTGACGAACTTGACAAGCCTGTCAAATTGGTCGGGGTTGGCTTTGAGGTACTCAGCCTCAGACATCTGGACCTTGGTTTTCTTGGCGTGGTCAATAATGTCAAAAGCCCGGAAAGAATTTTGTAAGCTAGAAGTAGTAACTTCACTGATTGGTTTGATAAAAGGTACACTAGTCTTTGGAACGGGAGGATTAGCTTTAGGAACAGCAGGAATTGACAAAGAGGGACAAGGTGCACTTACTTGTGGGTTTGTTGCTTTCTTGGGTTGCCAAGGGAGAGGAGATCCTCTTTTGGCAATTGTAACTAGTGGTTTCTCCTTTGCTGGAGGAGCACCAGCTTGAGCTTTATCAAGCTAATTTTGTTGGTGCCGCGTAAAAACAGCATAAGTATATGTCACTAAGTCATCTTCATCATCTTCATCCGCCATTTGCAAGTAGCTAATCTTGGAGTCGCCAGTCGATTCCATTTCTTCATCTTGGAAGAGATCGGCATTTTCTTCCTCAGGATAATCTGGCCGTGTATAGTCGTCTTGTTCAGCCTCATAATATCCCGCTACATTATTAGCGGTGGGAGCTTCCAGAGCAAGCCTTCCTTGAGGTGCTAGGAGACAATTCTGATTTCTGTTGCCAACATAATTGGGAAAAGTCCTCTTTCAGACGTGTTTGTAGGCATTGTTGTTAGAAACTTGCTTCTTTAGAGACAAGACTTCATTTGCCAACCTTTGGACCATGGGATATGTAAAGTTGGAACAGGAATTGGGAGCATTAGCATTGGATGTTTAAGATCCTGATGCTTGCATCCTTTTGTTGGTGTTGGTGTTCATTCTTATCTCTCCAGCAAGGATCATATCGTCTTCAAGACTGATGGCCAATTGCTGAGCTGCTTCAACATTGGCAAGATTTTCCCTGCGTAAGAAGAAACTTACTTTGGGGAATTGAGTGTTAATGAAGAAGCACTTCAAGTTGTGATCCGTGGGTCTTGCATCATTTGGGATCCGCGTCACCAACTTGTTGAACTTAGCTACAAACTCCCGCATGGGCTCATGAGCCTCTTTCCGCATGGTCGTAAGTTGCGCCAACAAAGCATGTGAATCTTCAGCGGGTTTGAATCTTTCTTCAAACTGTTGTACCCCAAAATTAAATTTTTTGCTACACTTAGACATTTTGAAGAAATGAGTAAAAGTCTTGTTAAATTTGTCAAAAAGGTCAAAATTTGGGTGTCCGTGTCTTGCATGAGGGGTAAAAACTCAAAATTTCCAAAGTTTGATGATCTAGGACTGCTTAGAGCGACCTAATCTACAAAACTCAGATCTCAGTTTTTCATCCCTACTTTTTAGGAAAACTGCTATTTTCAGAAATTTTCTATAAATAGTAACTTTTTCTGGGTTTTTTTGGGTTTCTTTCAAAATGGATACTGGCAAAACTTTCTAAAAATAGAAAATTGCTAAAAATAGAAAGCTGGTCCATTAGGGTCCAAACTGATTTTGATTGGCTCAAAATACTTCCATATCAAACTGGTGTAGTCAGAATAAAGAAAAGATCAGTTTTGCCCTAGTGGGTCTATTCTATTTTTTCAATTTCAAAAAGCATTTCGAGAGCTTCAAAAGTCATCAATGGAGGTTAGTCAACTGACATGCGCCTGATCCAAGACACAAGCACTGAACAGAAGATGGGATGGCGAACATGCACGAAGAACGAAGAATGAGGTGAAATCTGTGAAAATTTGGCTAAGTCTGCTTGACATGGGCACCCCAGGTGAAGAAGGGTGCCCATCTTTTTAGGGTATTAAATGATAAAATTAGGGTTTGAGCTCGAAATCAAAGTTGTTCAGAATCCTCCCAGCTCCACAGTGAATCCGGCAATGCAGTCAACGGATCATCCAGTCACCCGGAATTCGAGGTCAAACAGGGAAGTTTCAAATAGAAGACATAATGAAAATCATGAAAATGTTTGAAAAATATTCTAAGTCTGGAGCAAATGGGAGCCCCTTGAAGAGAAAGGCTTTGATGATTTTGAAGGCCTAAATGGATGATTTTGCCAGTAAAGCTTCCAAGATGACTTCCTCAGAATTGATCATGCTTTCCAATGAGATCACCGGCACGACAATCGGAGATGGCAGTCACTAGATGTAGCAGACAAAAAAGAGGGTCTAACAAGAGCCAAAGTTAAAAGCAAGAAGAAAATATGGAAAAATGTCCAACTCTGGTGAAGTTGGGCACCTCAGCTTGCCAATGGTGCCCAAGCTTTTGAGGCCTCAAATCTAACTTTCTGACAGAAGTGTCTCCAAAAGACCCCTCTTGGATTCTCCTCGGCTCCGTAACGAGCCCAACCATCACAATCCGACACCCAGAACTCCAGATCTGACGAGACCATTTGTAGAAGAGAAATTGATGAAGAAATAATGAAAAATATTCCAAGTCTGGTCAAGATGGAAGCCTCTGGAGGGAAAGGGCTCCCAAGATTTTGAGGTCTGAAACGATGGAATTTGTCGACGCAGCCTCCAAGATCACCTCGTCAGATTCAATTGAGCTATCCAACGAAGCTAACGATCAGTCAATTGGATCAGTATAGCTCCCAGAAACGAGATTTCATCAAAAAGACAAAGGGAAATGAAGAAATTGAAAATCATGTAAAAATGGCTTGACACTGTGAAAGTTCAGAGCCCCTGGGGGAAATAGGCTCCCATGAATTTGAAGGTCAAAATGAAGTTTTTAGCCAGAAGTCCCTCCAGGGTGATCTTCTCAGAATCAATTAGGCTATGCAACGAATCATCCAGCTCGTTCATCGGATCAATCTGGAAGCCGGAGATCAGGGTGAAAGTAGGGGTTCAAAATTGTGGAAAGTTGAAAATTGTCTGGAAATGACCAACTCTGGAGGAAGTTGGCACCCCTAGCTAAGAAGGGCGCCCAACTTGTCATGACTTAGCCAAATTTTCAAAAGTTTCAAGATTGCAAGATGAAGTGAATGTCTAAGTTCGATGCATGTGAAGATTTTAGGGTTTGCATGGATAAAAACCAAAGAAAGCAGACCTATTTCAAACCCTAAGTCTATTTAATACATCTCTTCAATGCAATTTTCATTATTTTTGTTGGTGGCATCCAAAGAGGAGAAGTGGAGCAGCAAATTTGAAGTGTTATTTCAAGATTCAAAAGCTTCAACTTGCTGATTTTCAGAAATTCTTCATCAAATTTTCAGACCAGCAATATAAACCCTTGCTTTTTCATGCTTTTTCCATCCAGAAGATCAAATTTTTCAAGGAGAAGATCAAGGATTCCAATTTTCAGCCTTCTGGGTCTACTCAACTCATTCTTCTGAAGAATTTTCAAGAAATTTTCTCAAGTTGCAGCAGCTGCTTTTTTCTTTGAAATCTTCAGTGTTTTCAAAATTTGATCATCTGGGTCCCCTCTCAAAACAGTCTTCTGAAGAAAACCCATACCACAGTTTTTTTCAAGAAAATTTCAAATTCTAGGGTTGGCTGCTTTTTCAATCAGCCATCAGTGTTTTTCAAATCTGATCAACTGGGTCCATTTCTAATTGCATTCTGAACAAAACCCAGGTGCCATCTTCTTCGGTGAAAAATTGAAAAAATTAGGGTTTGCTGATTTTTCAATCTAAATTCAAAATTTTCAAAAACGGGCAATCTAGGTTGCTTTGCAACGAAATTCTAAGCAAAACCCATATCTCTGAAAAATTTTCAAAAATTTGTCCATTCGAGAAAGAAAAACCAGCATTCTAAAAATAGTAAGTTGCTCAAAACTTGTCTAAACCTAGGCGAGTTTACAGTCATTCTTCAAGGTTTTTGAAATGGAATACACTCCCAATGATTTCAAGAACAAATCAGCCCTCTACCACGATTTCATCAAAACAGCTGAGACGGACTTCCATCACATCAAGTCGGTGTTTGATCTACGTGCTTTGGAGAGCGCAAGCAACACTTCAATCAGAAACTTGGGACACTCTGGACTCCTCGCAGCAACGTCTATTCCTATTTCGGTTCAGAGCCTCGAGTTCGTAATCGCTTGCATCAAGCATTACAATCTGGCTACAAGGGAGATTCAATCAGTTGATGGCAGATTGATCGGCAGTCTGAAACCTAATGTGATCGAGAAATGCTTTTCCATTCCTCCTTGGCTTGAAAGTGTCACTATCTCAAAGGGTGAATGTGAAAGGACGTGGGAAATGCACAAGGACAAGTATAGTAAGAAGATTGCTCAAAGGTGGATGAAGGAAAAACATAAGACTTTGCCTAAGAATATCGGGCGAGGAGAATTCAAAGATGAGATTGCCATCATAATCACCTTGCTCAATAGGGTCACTAGACAAGAAGATGCTACCAAGTTTCAACCCTAGATGTTCTATGCGATACCCCATATCATGAAGAAGACTGAGTTCTATGATTGGGCCACCTTGATCAGTGATAGCCTCCACTAGCAGATAACATAATACTTCCAGATTCACAAGTTCCATATGGTTTCCTACCTAGTCTACCTAGTGGCCTTCCAAGGTCAATTCAGAGAGTTGAACATCGAAGGATCTCTGAACATACAGCATGTCTACAACTATTACCCTCAGTTGGAATTCACCAAGTCATTGCATCACTATAATAGGGTGAATGAGGCTTTCTTGATTCACAAAGTGCGAGACCTGGACAATGAGTTGCATGTTCATATCTCACCCACTGCCAGAGCAGCGATGGTGGAATGGGCAGATTGGTTTATACAATTTTCTACTTTCACCTATCTCAAAGTCTATGGCTTTTCAGGCGCTCCACTCATGTTGCCGAGGTACTCGTCAGACGAGGTAGTCTTCATGGAATTCTTAAGGCAAGCATGTGAGGTCCACACAATTTTGAGGAACAGAAAGAAGGCCGCCCTTAATTTTTCACTTGGGCTTGGGATTCATACATGCACATCAGCAGCAGATGCTAAGACCATGGGAGATGAATTGAGTAAACTTGGTCTCAAACCTTACAGCAAGAGACAATCTTATGACCCTCATGGCGTCTACGCTGATCGACTGCAGAAGAAATATGATCACTTGCTCGCTCTCGAAGATTTTTGGGCAAATTGCAGAGATGAGTTCGAGGTGTGGAGGCGTAGTTACAGCAGGCTCACTCTTCACCAGATGAAAGACTACTTTTCAAAAGATATTGAGGGGTTATCTGATGATGATGAGGATGTGCTTCTCCCGATGTATGCTCAAAAGAGAATTGAAGAGCAACCTCTTCAACAGGTCAATTGGGCCAATAAAGAATCTCTCTCAATTGAAGACAGGAAAAAACAAGTCCTCGAGTATAGTAAAGTTTTCCTAGTCCTCAAAAGGAAAAACTCCATTCCAACAGTAGAGCCGCCAAGGACACGACCATCACTTCCCCCTTCTTCCAAAGCACAGTCAAAAGGGAAAAATGTAAGGCAGTCTCAAGAAGGTGTCAAGGGTAGCAGATCAACTAAAAACGTAAGAAGAAGGTTAGACTTCTTAGGCATAGTTATACAAGAGCAATCAAAAGTCGAAGTAGAAGCTCCTCCTAAAGAGCCTGTACCTCAGAAGGAAATAAAGCTACCCATAACACATGACTCCATACCATTGACAGGGTCTTCACCGATTCACATCGACCTTGATATTGAAGAAGCCGAAGAAATTGCAATTGAACCTCCCAAGGAAGTTAGTAAAGATACTACCGCATCTTGGCTTGAGAGCTCCTTGGGAAGGGTGAGAAGAAGGCCTTCATATCAGGTGGATTTTGATGAACTTGATAACATCTATCAGGAACCTCCTAAGAAGAAAGCAAAGAAGCAAGTTCACTTTAATAGGAATCCTGATGGTGAGATAGTCATGGAGACTGCAATACCCCCAGAGGACAAGAACAGAGATGAAGTTGATATGGACGACTTCGTGATGGTCAAGGCTAATCTTGGTAAAAATACCAGATATGCGGATGTTAGTTTGTCCAAAGTTGTGTCTAAAAGTCCTCAAGAAAGAGTGCTCAAGGATGGAGAAGACAAAGCAACCTCAAGGCTGAAATACAGCAACTCAGGCTTTATATTTCTAACCTAATCCATGGCTCTTCGCAAGCTACTTAGTTGCTACCCCAGGTTTTAGAGACACCAATTAATCATCATCAATTGAGACAGCTGGTCATTTGTGGGAAGGAAACTCAAGAGTTGTAATGTCCCCATTTTAGCCCTTCGCTCTTCAATTGGATTTAGCCTATTTTCGGAAATCCGTAGGCTAAGCTGAAGTAGAAAATTAGGGTTTCCTCTTTCAGATGCTTTTTTGAGGGTTTGCATGTAAAAGGTTTTTGGGTTTTTTTAGGTTTCCAGAGACCTCCAGGGTGATGTGACATGCATCTGATTCTGACATCCTTTCCGGGCACTTACTATTTATAGTAAGTTATGATGGCTGCCCGATTTGTGCTCAAATGATATTTGGAAACACTTACTATTTTTAGTAAGTTTTGATTATTGCTCAATTGGCATACAGATGAGGTTTTGCAAACTTACTATTTATAGCAATTTGCTATTTTTGGTAAGTCTATCTTTGGGCAGTATTATTCTACCAGCAGCTCAATCAATTGCAGTTCAGTTTTGTTGGTCAGTTTGGCTTTTTGATGGTTTTGAAGTTAACTTACTATTTTTGGCATTTGCTATTTTTAGTAAGTTCATTTTTGGCAAAAGCATCATCATCAACTTGGTTCAGTTTGGCATTTGTCAGTTTGCTATTTTTAGCAATTCATCAGTTGCAGCTTGGGCATTGTATTTGGTTATCTCCTTGGACTGAATTTCAGACTTAGTCAATTTTCATGTCTTGAAGTTGTACCCCACGCCTGGGCTTGATGACTTCAAGTTGTTTTAAAGAAGGGGACAATTAAGGGGTCAAGTGAGCATTTAATTATTTAATAAATGCTTTATTGTTGCAATATGGAAATGGACACCTAAAGGGGAAGTTGAATGATATTTTAATATATCAAAAAGTGAAATGCTTAAAGTGGCGTCCCTTTCGGAAGTTGAAGTGATTCAACTTCTTGGAATTTGAAGAGTCTCTTGTTGCTTCATTTGCCAACTCAAGCCTATATATTGATGTTTTATGATGAGCTCATTATGTTATGTTTTTGAAAGCAAAGTTATGCTGCTGGACTAATTCCAAACCTGACTAAGGGGAAGCTTAGTAAACCTGGCTAAGGGGAAGCTTAGCAAATTCATCTTTCTTCAGGCCTAAAACTATGGCTTCCTAGAAAGGATTTCTGAAGACCATGCTTCATTCAGGAATGTGGATAGAGCTCGAATGTTGATTTCAATTACAGGCAGGTTGCTGATTTATAATCTGTTTGTACTACTGATGTCAATGGCTGAAGCGAAACTTTTGCTGATAGCTTTGCCTCTGAATTTTATATCATTCTGGGTACTGGCCCATGTTGTTTAACTATGAAGAGCGCCCAAGTCTGCAAGTTTGCAGATTTTAATATTGAAGTTTGGATTTTTTAGATGCAAGTCGACCTCCTTGAGAGGCCGTACCATTTCTAGCTGGCTTTGGAATTCGTGCCAACTATGGTTTGCTATTTATGGTTCGAATTTCTTATTGGAAGATCGACGCCATGTTTGGAGGCTTCATTTGATTGTTGTTTGAAGCTTTCCCGAGCTGTATTGAAGGAGTTACGTCCATTATGGTGATCTTTTTACTTGCTAGTCTGATTTTCTGTATTCTCTGTTTCTGATCAGACTTGTTAGTTTTTGATATAATGCTGGTTTGAGCTTCATTTTTATATCATTATTGTATTGTAAGAGTTAGAGGAAGTGTTACTCTAACCATTGATTGATTTGGAAGCATATCTTTCTTATTTGCAGCTATTTAATTCATTGTAAAGCTGATTAGTAGTACTAACAGCTATTTATTTTATTTGCTGCAATTAGTTTAAATTTCATACTTCCACGATTGAGTGGTTGAGTTTAAATAATCATCTTTCTTTAATTGTAAGTTTCCCCCCACTAAATAAGTGGTTGTGTGGACTGTATTCCCCCCACGTTAATAAGTGGAAGTGAGGATTTAAATGGCTGGCTTGCCACCTTTAATAATGTAATAATCTCACCCACTGAATAAGTGCAGTATCCCCACTGCTTGTGGATGCTTGGATCAGCAGATGAATTGTAATTTCAGTTCAGTTTACTCTTAATGATCCTCTGACCATATGCTATCACCTCGCTGCCCACATTAGGATCTTGGTGAACATTCTTGGTTAGAGTTACTTCCATCTGATTTGCTTTTGGAGCTAACGCTAGTCAGTGACTTGTTGCTAGTTTATGTATTGAATTTTGGGAAAAAATTATGGGGGAATATTTCAAGAGTGGATCGAGAGTTTCATTGTCAGAGGAAAGGAGATCTTAACACAGATGTTTCAGTTGAGAGAACGCTCATGAGCTGCGTCAAGGTATTCAAGGGTTTCAACAGTCAATGGCAGAAGTGAAACCAAGGCATGAAATCATCATTGCTGATTTGGATACAGCCTATGGTTTAGTGGTCTCAAAAGAACACAAGAGGCAGATCCTTGCTTGGAGAGAGCGTCATGTCTTCAAGGTCAAAACCTACGAGAGGATATCCGAGGAGTTTATTGCCTACAGACAAAGGGTGATCGAAGCTCTTCTTTTCATCAAAGAGTTTGTCACTGAGATTCCTTCTCGATACAATCTTGAAGATGGTTCCTATGTCGGACTCAATGAAGTGCAAAATCAGTTTCAGAATGTTGTTTGCAACTGTGATGGCAGCAATTCAATTGGCAGGAGAATGAGTCATATTTCGATGATGTCAGCAAAGTTTGAAAAGGCGGCCAATGAGGTTGAAGATTTTCTGAGAACAATTGTAGATGGAGAGGATATTTTAGAAAAGCGCAACTTTGCTATTGATGGTATAGATGCACCGAATCGAGACACAATTTCCAACTTTCTAGCATATGTGATTGAAATCTAAAGCTGCTTTCTTCTAGAAGCTTTCTTCCAGCTTTCTTTCTATTCTCAGAACAATTCTTATCCATTCTTTGAGAAGGGAAAGAAGATAAATTGTAATAGTTGGCATTTCCAGCTTTTCCTGCTTTCTTAGGTGTTAGGTGTTATCTTCTTTCTAGATTTAGAAATAAAGCTTGCTTGCTGAGCAAGCCCTAGATTGTAAAAGCAAGGAGATTTTAGGGTTCCCTACTCCTCTGCTTGCCTATAAATAAGAGTCTTTGCTCATTAGTTTTATTTAACCATGCTAGTGATAACAAAACGTTGAGCCTAAGTGCCTTCTATTGTTATTCAAGTGTTGTTCAATTGTTTTATGATAGCAAATTGTTGAGTCTCTTTTAGCCAACAAGTAGTTATTGTAATTGTTGTTCCTTTTGCATAAAGACAAGTTTTCCAAGCCTCTTTAGCTGCAAGTTCTTGTTCTAGGCATACGTTTAGTAGATTTTGTTCCAGAACTTTGAGAAATAAAATCATGAGCCTCGTTTGCCTTGGTATAACGTCTCAGATTTTCGTTATATGTGTTATGCTTTTGTGATCTTAATTTCAGCTTGCATTGAAGTGTGTAGATGTATGTTGAGAAAGAGTTCTCTTAAGCCTTTGTCAGAGAAATCAACCTTGTTCATTTCTAATTCTCTTGCTTTGCGTATTACTTGAGATATTAGAAACGTCTTTAGCTTAAGTTAGTCGTAGTTGGAATTCTTAAATCAGAAAATCTCAGCTACGACGTTTGTGTTTAATAAACCTTGTGCTCTAGCTGAAACAAAAAAGATAGGTGAATTAGTTTTAATTTACTTTTTTTCATACCATCAGCAAGAGGGAGCTTCCCCTCCTAATTTGAAGAGCAGTTCATCTGTGCATAGCTGTCCATTTCAAATACACATTCCAGAGGTGCGAATTTAAACGCCAACACAAACTTTGTGCAAAGAGTGGACCAGTTGGTGACTGAAGCATTTGGAAGAGTATAGAACCATTCAGCTGCAACCCCTTGGAGGGATTCGATAAACAATCTTATAGAAACGTCTTCATGCTCTATGCCGAGAACACCACAAACGATGTAGAAGGCAAAGATGTGTTCATCAGGACGTTGTTTGCCATCACCTTGAAACTTCAGGAGATGCTTTCTCAAACACGCGGAAGCTCATGCAAAGGTGCGGCCAAACGGAGGGGACCAAAGGCACTTCCCCACGGTCCTGCAAGTGGTCTGGCCATGACTGGTTGCACAATAGGTACCTGAACTGGACGCCTGTGGTAAACAGACCAAACACTTGGGAGAGGAGATCTTTCGCTTCGCAGAGAGTAGCTCACAACACATTGCAACGGTGACCTTACTAGCGGAGGAGTGAACGGAAGATTACGTTGCAAAAACTCTTGGAAAAGTGGATCTGCTACTCCTTGAGCCCTCAATCCTTGTGTATATATTCAGTTTGCTAGAATGCAAATCTGAACAAGATGGAGATTAAAAATAACAATATACAAGAGAACAATAAAAAACTAGAAAACTTATTCACTTCAATCAAAAGCATGAGGCTTAGATTGCGTGTGTAGTTCCCCAGAGGAGTCGCCAAATAAAAAGTTTTCATCTCGAAGCCATGTTTGTGCAACCACTCTGCAGTGCTAGCCAATATGGGAGCAAGCCTCTCTATGATGGAGACACTTTCCTTCTTGGACCATTGGAATGCAAGCAAAGGTCTTTTGGAGATTTCATGTTCATCGTAAGCAGCGTTCATCATGTCACCAGGGTCTGAGAAACCCTCTGGTAGGTCAACAACACCAAGATCTATGATCTGTTGTACGGTTAGTCTACAATAATCCATTTTACGGATAGCCTCCTCATCAACCCAGATGTCTTCAAAGCGGTACTTGTGCTTGTGACCCGTTTTCAACTTCTTTTTTACATTCTGGCAATCACAGTCAAATTTGTATTTATAGGTCCTTATTGTTGTTACATCCCAAATTGTGACGTTACAATTTACCATTACTAGATAGAGTAAATGTGAATTATGGAGGTAAATTAATGATGCTTGTACCTTGTTTTCAATATGAATGTTGTTTCATTTGATGTTATTCTTGGTGAAATACTACATAAAGGAGAATATAAGGTTATTAATTTATGAATAATCTAACTTTTGAAATGTTTCATGTATTCTACTTTGTTTTGAGCAAATAACTTCCGTTGTCGTGACATGGTGTGCAGGAAGCAGGTTCGTACCTCCAGGCAGAGGAGAGATACCAATCGGGGAGGAACTTGGTCGGGTAAACAGTAACGGATACCAATTGGACATACACACACAAACTATAGAATGAGTAAGCTAAGTCATTGTTGTGGTTAAGGGTAAGTCATCCGTAGGCTTGTTTAGTATCATTAGGAGTCGTATCTACTTCTGAATGTGTAAATAAGTGATGCTTGCCAGTATAATCTTATGTGGAGTAATATTTCTTGTTAGAGGTGGATATGTGTATTTGTATATGAATACGGTATGCACAAGTATCCATAAGTACATTCATGTCAATACGACGTATTAGAGCAGATGGATATGCCATACGTGTGCGTCGATATAAGTGTATTTATGAATACTTATACGTAAAGTAAATATATAAGTATATACACATGAATATGTATCCACAGCTAACCTGTTGTTATAAATATATTGTGACAGTATATAACCTCTGAATTTATACATACACATATATATACATATACATGATTAGGTATAGTATTGACTAGTTCACAGTATACGTACGTATAATGTAGATGTATATACATGTGTAGGTATAAAGATAAATATATTTATATATTTAATATTATATTAAAATATAAATATAATATAGTTTTTACAAATATAGATATGTATACGACATTATTTAAATTGGTAATTTAAATAATTATACATAAATATATATTGTAAAGTAAAACTATATTATATAAATATTTTAATAAAATAAAATATATGTAGATGTATTTAAATAAAAGATTTAAATGAAATTTAAAATAGTGAAATGAGACTATTTCATAAATTAGAGATTATAACGTTTCTTAAAAATGACGATTTTCTCTAAAATGTAAATACTTCTTTGAATCGAATTATTTGGACTTCGATTTTAAACTTTGAACCATTGTCAAAATGCGTCATATATTTCTGTTGAACTTTATTGAAGTGGTAATGAGTTAAAATAAATTCGAAATAAAGAGCTAAGCCGTGAAAATGGCGGAAGAAAGGAAAACGTGCAGGAAAATCGCGCGATTAGAGCCAAACGTTTGAAAACGGCCAACTAAATTCATGCTTAGCAAGAAAAATGAGGTGTGGACGCCATTGAAGCTGAGAAAAAGTCTTAAATTAAACTTGTCATTTAACCTAGCTGTTAAATCGCGCCTGAATCAAGAGCTGTCACGTTTTTAAGAATTGAGCAAATTCGAATTGGAATAAACATCATTGCTGTCAGATAATGGAGGTGGAAACCCTTGCCATTAAGCAACACGTTTTTCTTTTGAAACATTCCAAGCTTTGTTGGCAGCACTGGCGCCATAAGAAGAGGAAAACTGTTAATTTCACAACTCTATATAAACCTGCGAATGTCATTCATAATACTCACGAATTCACAATCAAGATTTTCATATTGTTTAGAGCATTTTGCAGCTGAGAGAGAATTCGCCATTAGTAAGAAAGTTGTTAGTTTTATTCTGTTAAGAAAACTATCTGGTTGAAGTTGAGAGAAGCAATCTCAGAGTTGAGAACAGCAGTATAGAATTGTCAGATTGCTGTACTGAGAACTTATACAGAGAGCTGAAAGTCATTTGGTGAAGGCAAGAGAAGGAGTTACTCTTCCTCCGAAAATTCTAAAGATAGTTCTTGGGCAGATAGCTTGAGGAGAAGAGCTCTCATTTTTCACAACATCTGGAAAGCTTTACCAAGCATGCTATCTCTTGCTTTTACATGCTTTCTAATATTCTAGTAATCTGATATAATTCTGAATCATATTCTTGACTGAAAAGAAATGTCTTTGAAAACTGGTTTACTTAGGATTGAATAAGAAAGAAGAAAAGTTTGTCAGCATATGTTAAGTTGTGAAATAGAATGTTTCATGCATGTAGTCTTTCATTGGTTTCTGTTGTCATTAGTGTACGGTTTACACTAGATAATGAAAAGTAAACTGCATAGTATGTAATGGCTCCATATATGGAGCATATGCTTGTAAATAAGTTACTAGATACTAGGATTGAATCGAGAGCATTTACGAGTTATAAGCTTCAACTAGTAACGAGATAACTTAGTTAAGTTATTGGCTCTCTAGGATGAAAGTATCCTGAAAATGGGTATTGATTGTAGAATCTTATTTAAATGTTCTCCGTTCTAGTAGTTAGACTGTTGTAGGGTGTCTAGGGTACGGACTACCCCGATAGACCAACCTACGCGTAGAATAAGATAGCCTCAAGTCAAGTTAAACCTGGCTAGTGAATGTGACATATGACCTATGTTCTTCATTGAACGTAAACACTTTGGCCAAAGTAGTGTAAGGAACCATTTAGATGTAGTACTACACTGTCGGTTCACCGTGATCCCGAATTACATCCTAGTTTGAGAATTGCCGGTTGCACGAAAGCTAGCTTTGTAGGATCACAGCACTATGTCCAGTTGGTAGTCATTAAAGGTTACCCAACCACTCTCTTCTTCGAAGGGAGGGCCGTTCATTGCAAAATGATCGTGCGGGGGACCGCATTATAAGTCCGTGGTTGGCGGAAAAGCGCTCAAGTGATGTTTCTCCTCCTCGAACACCCGACTGATGATCCAAGACTTGACAGGACGAACTCCTGGACCTTCTTACTTCTATTGGTGCCAAAAGCCTTCGGGCTATGTATGTATATTTCTCTTCTTACTTTGCAATTTCATTTGGAATGAAATAGTTAAAAATTGTATAAGATGTATCTTGTTCATGTTTTTGAAAGGAAAAATTTTATCAATATGGTATTGTTCTTATGTGACTGAATTTTAAAGTTTTAAATTTATCGTACAAGTGTGTTCGTTACAATTGTCATGACCTACATTTAAGCATAGACCGATTTGGCTTTTTGCACACTTTTGATGGTATATCTACCAATCATCAGTGGAAACTTGAATCCCGGTTTGTGAATCCTCATTCGTTCTTTGTGAACTAAACTCAGCTGTCTACATAACTCCATGAGTATACACTTGTCTGAGGGATATCTGGGCAACATGTAAGGGCACCCAGTGTAGCATCCTACCCTCATGTAAGGAAAAGTTGGAAATTGTAAGAACATGCATCCGACTTTACTCACCACTTTGTACGCTTCATCAGACACTCTCTTCTTCTTGAGAGTTGGGTCAAAACTGAAAAGCAGAGGCGCAAAGAAAGCATCGGTGACCCTTCTAAAATAGTGAAAGCTTTCCTTTAGCTCCAGTTGATAGAAATATTTGTACAAAGGTACAGATTGCCAGTTCCCTTTTGTAGATAAACCTAGGAATTGCCTCATCACGGCTGTAGCATACACCAGATAAGAAATCATATAGAACTTCAAAGTGGTTGGCACATTTATCAATTGTTCATGGATTTCATCACTAATTTGTTTGCCCCAATCAATATGAACCTTTTGTCTCCTTATGATCCGGATATATTCATACATCCACTCATGAAAATGAGATGATTCAGGCAATCCCTTAACTCTGCTCAAGAGTGTAATCATGTCCCTGACATCTTCTTTGAAGTCACTTCACGAAAGTCCCTTCGGCCATCTTGAGATAGTATGCCTAGGTTCTTTCAACCATTGACTATTGATCAGGTACTTAGCCTTATTGGGATTTGAGTCATAAACTTCCTGTGCTTGTTGTATTGAAATTTCAGTGTATTTTTCCATCTGTGAGACTCTGAAAACAATATCAAAGAAATCAGGGTCAAGTCTCATCATCTCTTGCCCAGAGGAATCTATCACATTTCTGCTTTCCCTGATGTAATGGGATGCAACTTGGAGGACAAACTTTGTATTGTATGCAGAAGTAGGGAATGTGGACACCAGATGTAGATTACTGTGTACAATGGCTCTCAGGGAGTCTACAAGAGGCTTTTGCTCAGTCCTTTTCACAAAATCAACAAGGTCTTGATGACCAACCTCGGTGTCCTTTATTTCGTCCACCTTTGAATTACCACTATAGGCGAATAGACACCTTGGTACTTGTATTTCATTTTGCCTTTAGCCTTAGAAGACGATGGAGGCTTCTTGGCTATCATCTAGGAGCAACAAGATCAAAAGATATCACTTTGAGGATCCCTTGATGAGATTTGGAGAGAAACTGCAAAGATGGTGAATCAACAAACACTAGTCAAAAAAGCAGCATTGGGATGCGTGAAGCGAGCAACGATGTTGAGCAAGCGTGAAGCGAGCAACGATGTTGAGCAAGCGTGACGCGAGCAACGAGGCACGGAAAACGATGCGGGAGCAAAGAAACGGGATTCGGAGCAAAGATAGAGCAAGTTTGAAGAGTTTAAGGCAAAACTGCCAAAAGTGTAAGGGCATTGAAAATTAACGCCCTTGCACTTAGGGAAGTGACTTCAAGCGTAAGGGCACTGAAAATCAGCACCCATGCATTTAGGATGAAAGTTTGGAAAAAATGTGTCAAGGCGCTAAAAAACAGCGCCCTGACACTTTGTCTCTGAAAGATTTCATGACAAGTGCAATAGTGAGTTTGTTTAGTGCTTGGGCATTTAGAGAGAAGACCACTCTAGTGTAGGAGCAATGATCTTCACCGCTCCTGCACTAGGAGTTAGTGAAAAAAACACTTGAGTGGGAGAGCCGGTTTATTGAACGCCATTACACTTGTGTGCCATTTTGAAATACAATGAAACCTCTTCATTTTCTGAATGTTGTAGATTCGAAATTTCACCATGTGATAAACATGCATGGAAAAAAGAAAGAAATCCAAAGAAAAACGGAGGCCATTACACTTGTATTCGACCTAAGACATATAAACAATGTTCATTAACCATTAAAAATAAATCCCTAACCAACAAGTGTAGAGAAAAACACGCGGCGTCAAGAATGCAAAGACTACGGAATCTGAAGGAGAGGAACCTAGAATAGAAGCTAACCAACAACAGGAACTCCGCACAAAAGATAAACATGCAGCTATTCCTACTTCCCGAAGAGGCCCTAGGATTAAGTTCACTGTTGCCAAGAAGGATACACAGGCCATCCAAGAAGAAGAGACTACGGAATCCACTCTCTCAATATTATGATACAAAAAAATGGGAATAAAATTGATTGGATCAAAGAGTTGTATGTAGAGGCTAAGGGGATCCAAATGTTTGTCACCAACCACCACAGGTCACAAGGACTATTTAGATCAGTTTGAAAGTTGGGGGCTATTGAAGGTAAGTGTAGCGTAAAATTTTATATTTTTGTTTCACTTTAGTTTAATTTCCCCAATCGGACATGCAACAATATTATTTTTATGCTATCGAACATTAGTTTTTCAAACCATTTTTTATTTTTATGTTAGTACTAGTGTTTAAAAACACCATTATTTTATATATAATAATAATATTAAGTTGCCCTTAAAATTAGAAATTGCCTAGTCCAATAAATAATATTATTAATTATTTTAATCCGAAAAAGGGTACATGACATTTAGTTACTTGAAGTTCTATTTTTTAAAACTTAGTTACTTAAGTCATAATTTGAATGTGTATTCTAATTCTTTTTTAAACTTTCTTTTTAATTATCTTATTTTTTATTTACAAATAGGTTACTGAGACAACTTGTAAACATCCAAGAGGCACTTTTTAGCATGGTCATTAACCAAACTAGGTCCATTCCTTGTCTTATTCAAATTAATGAAATTTGTGAGACATTTTTGCTTAAATTTCCTCAAAATGAGCTTTATACTGAACATAACAAGTAGTAATATTACCTGACACCAATTTCTAAACTTCTTTTTGAGCTTCTTCTTCCATACGTAGGAAAGTAGGTTCGAAGGGTCTAGTAGCAAAACTCACAACAATTCTAGTTTTGTTATTTTTATTATTCGCTAAAGAAATCCCTTCACCATCTTGATTTTGAGTAGGCCTAGGAATATTCATGTTTTGCATGGTCTCTATCAACTGACCCATCACATTTGTCATATGTTGTTGCTATTAGATAAGGGCATTAAACAACACATCTTTCTCTTCATCTGTCATAACTCTCTTATTTCTACTGTCCATTACAAACTCTTCTAACTCTGGACTGTGATGGTCTATTCTTGCATTCTGAGGTTCTAGAGACTAATCTTTTCTACTTTTTCTCTAATAATATTTGTACTCTGTCACTCATGTAGTTTTCTCGGCATAAAACTACTAGCTTCTACAAGATGGCTAGATCACTAGTAGAGTACCACTATAATGACTTGAATTGGACTTTTTCAATGTTTTTGAAATTCCACAACGAACAAAGCATGAAAATATTAACACCTTTTGATCACCAAGATCCTACTATGGGCAAGGTAATAGCATATGGTGAAAAGGATTAGAATAATAGTATTAATATGCTTGTTGGCAACAAGCCGCACAACTCGATATTGCAAACTATTACAAAATTTGGAAGTAAAGATATGCTTATTCCAAATTAATTACAAGCTATAACAGAAAATGACTAACCTAGTTTTGGTGGCAAGCCTTCCAATATAATTACAAATTCTAAATCTAACAAAGAATCACACAAATTAACATCAAAATTAATGATATTAGAAATGGAATTGATTTACCAATGTCATACTCGTCTAGCCTTCCAAACTTACAATACTGAAATCAACTACAAATCATATTATTTCTAGTGGTAAATGATGAGCACACAGTTATACTAAAAAGGGAAGAGAGGGGGAGGGGGGCGAGGAGGAGCAATGGGGGGTGAATCCGTATAGCTCATCTTTTACCAATTTAAAACTTTACCAATCACAATAACACCATTCACTCAATGTCAATGATTATGCACATGAGAAGAACACAGTAACACAATATTTACGTGGAAAGCCTTATGGGAGAAAACCACAGTACAAATAATGTACTTCATATATTTAATGTGAATTACAATGATTATTGGCACCAACTTACTAGAGGCACCAACCTACAGGAGACACCAATCCCCTCAATTTGTAGGCACCAACCTACTGGAGGTACCAACCCCCACTTGCCAAGCATCAACTTCGCAAAAGATAATAACTTCAAGAACAACATTCCACCCTCAATATTGCTTCTTCAACGGATGATGGAAATTTTGCTCAACCAAGTCTGCTATAACTCTCTTCCTAGATCTGATATCGTTACCTCAGAATATCTTCTCCAAATCTGCTATAGTCTTCTTCAAAGGTCTGCTATAAAGATCTGTCTTATATATAATCTCATACATCAAATTCAACTTATAGCATTTTCATTAATGTCATCCTTCAAAATAATTTTGTTCTAACTCTGCATTCTTTCATTCTTTCAAGTCTATTCAAAAAACTCTTTTATGCACCTGCTTAAAAACTCATTTTATTCATTCATAAAGATCTTCTTGATGATGATGTTTCCCATAAAACAGATTTCTATCTCCTTATAAATCTACAAATAATCTTCTCATAATCTTCTTATAAGACTGTAAATAAATCTCCACAAACTCACTCACAATTTCCTCATAATTTGCTTATGAACTCTTCATGGATCTGTTCATAAAGACTTTATAAATCTGCTCATAGATTAGCTTAATTGTTCTCTCCAATATTCTTTACTTCTGTACGTATCTTTCTCAAAATCTGCTCTTCAAAGTCTTCTGGCTGGTGCATGTATCATAAATCTTTTAATTCACACCCACACACAATCTCAAACCTTCATGTGCAGATCTGAATATGTTTTCTTGATATTTACTTTGTTCTCATACTCATTCTATCTCTCACATTATGTATTTCATCTTGACCTGAAAGATATTCATTTGTCTCTTCTATTCACATAAATATTCTCACTTACCACACTTCGCAAATCTGAAATGAGTCTCATATGTATATGCTGATCAAGGATAAGGATTGCAACCTTTTGTGAAGGATTGCATCATTTAAAATCTGCTTTTGAAATCTGAAGTTTGCACCTTTTCAAAACATAGATAGCACCACTTAAAAGTAAACTATCTCCTTTTTTATTTAATCGCACCACTTCATTAAGTGCTTTTATTGACTTTTGATAAATCTTAAGTTTTAAGATGAACTCATATCACTTTAGAAATGAATCGCACTTTTTGACTTTAGATGTTATTGATTTGCCTTATATGAACCACTGCACCTTTATTGTTTTGTCTTTTTATTGTTTCGTCTTTTGTGATTTTTGTCTTTTCCTGAAACTAATAGATCCTTAATCGCACCTTTTCCTAAGACAGATTTGTCTTTTCTTTTGGTCTTATTCACCCTTATTTTTAATAAACTTTTATTTATATAAGTGCTGCCTTGAAACATATTAATCGATGCTTATTCTTTATCACTGCCTTAAATAATAATGATCGCTGCTATATATTTTAATGACTTTTGCTCTATAAAATGTAATCACTGCTGTCTTTAATATCATCAACTCTACTTTAAATCTGTTCTCATATTTGCCTTATGTCTGATATAAATCTGCTGCATTCTCCACATTTACTTCTGCTTAAGAATCGAATGACATTGAATTGTAGACCTTAATCATTGTTGTGCGTTTGAAGTCATAGAATTTGTGTGTAACCAAAGTAAGTGGCTTTCAAATATGTTAATCTTCGGTCATGCCATTCTTCTTACTTTACCTTGACATCAATGACAATATCCAACAATCTCCTCATTCTATTAATGATAGCAAACGTCGTCTTTGTACCTTTGACACCAATGACAAAATTTACAACAGTAAACCCCACAAAAAATTACATCACAAAATAGTAAACCATTAATGCTGAATCACACTCACAAATTCTAATTTTATATTTCTTAGAAACCACTTCTAAATAATGTAATGGTTAGTATAAAAGGATCTGTTATAAATCTAATGATCAAAACTAAAAGTAGACATTTACCAAATGATAATTTGTTGCCATCAAACTTCTAAAAGGTTATTGCAAAACAAAAAAATATTAGAAAATGAATATTTTTATAGGTGGTTTGACATCTTCCCAAGATAACTCAATCATGAGTTTGGTTGTACAACCACTCAAAAAGATAATACTTTCCAATTTAAATGTTGCAATTTCCTTCAAGAAAAAATGGTATGGCATCCACAATTTAATATCATTAATATGAAGTTTGATTCCTTTCTTTCAAGAGAAGTACATCCACTTTTTATCGCAATATTGGATTTAGCTGGTACAACAATTAAAGTTTACTGTAATGTCCCCATTTTCATGAGCATCAGTTTGCAGGGGATTAGCCTATTTCTTGTCCCTCGTAGGCTAACACAGATAGTTAGAGGGTCCCTTCTTGGCAGTAATCAGTGGTTTTCTCCTTCGGAGCTTAGTATTGGTTCAGGTTTGGCCTTCGTTGGACTCAGTTCTCCATACTTTCTATTTATAATAAGTCACCATTTCAGAGGAGTCAGGTTACTAATTAGTAAGGCACCTGGACAAGCCTCAGATGCAACATTGACCTCTTATTCAATTGGATGGCCAAAATATTAAACATTTAATGATTAATTATCATTAAAGGTACTTTAATGATAATTAAATATTATAAAGTTAAATTATAAAGTAAGAGTGTACTTTATTTTCAATGAGGCCATGACCCTCAATTAAAATCACTTAAAGTACATTTTATATTATTATTTTGAACGCCCAAGTTTGGAGAGATTATAAAGTTTTTTATTAAAAGCCTAAAGTGGATTTTAAAAGCAAATTAAATACAATTAAGAGGTCGATTTGTTGAAGAGATTATAAAAGGGCATCAAAGGCATTCATTTTGATTATAAATTTGGAGAATATATTATCTGGGTTTTGATATTTGAGCAGGTTGGAGGAATTCGAAAGGGTTTCTGCCATCTTTCAGCATTGGATAAAGAAAACTCCTCAGTGTCTATGCAATTTTGAGGCTGTGCAATACCAACTGATATTATTGCTTGAGGGAGCTTCATTCAGAAGTTCTATTTGTGCTTAAATTGGAGAAGAAATACAAAGGATTACCAGGGTTCAAGAGTAATGATTTGCATGTCAAAGTTTTGTGTTGGCTGCTACAGTGGCGTGAACAGTGCCACGCTACAGTAAACGCTACAGTAAAAGGCATTTAGAGGAGTTTATTACAAGGGTTTAATCAAGAGTTTGAAGATTCATTTACTTGCAGATTTGAAGAACATTCAAGGGTTTATTTGAAGGAGAGAATTATAAAATTGTTAATGCATCTACAGCTGTAGATGTTCTTCATTGTATGCTTTATAGAAGCAGCAAATTCATCGAATGCTGGCTGCATTACTACCAGTTGATGGGCGTGTCAGTTAGACGCAGAAAACGCCTTACTTTGAAGCTAACTCTCTCTACATTGTGGGTGACTGAGTATGGGTTGTTGCTGCTAATGTATTTAGAGATGAGAAATTAAATGTATGCTGCCAGGCGATCTCTCAAAGTCACTTTCAGTGTGAGTTTTGCATTTCCAGACTGCTGCTAAAGCAGATTTCAGATCTGCACATTGGTATGTACATTGTTATGCAAAGAATTTCTGATATGAATCTAGTTTGCATTGCTCAGAGTTTGCTTTGTTGTCTCATACAGAAAATTGCATTGTAACCATTGTAGTTGCATTAGGTATAATCGCTGTTTCAAGCAGCAAGTGCATTGTCATCTTTAGTCATTGCTATGGTTGGCTACAAAATGTTTGATTAAATGCTAAAGTTGTTTACCTTCATATCAGCATCCTTAGTTTGCACGCCTAGTGTTTGTGAAAATACCTTTGGCTGTAGGAGTGCATTTTGCAATTAGAATCTCATTAGTTTGTTTTCAGTTTACCTTTAGGCATGGTTCTTGCACACCATATATTGGAAAATTACAAAAAATCATTTATTTGCAAAAATCATTCAAGAGCAAAACAAATTTACTTCACCAATACAACAGTAGGCAAGGGTTAGAGACGCCCGGTCTCTTACATTTACACCCACTTGAATATCATTCAAAACTTACAAAAAGCGATGGGAACTTGTGCAATCAATATATATATGAAAATACAGTAGTATCATTGGTATGGCTAGGCCAATTATGATATGACCCAAACAATAACCAAAAGATTTGCTAAAGAAAATAATATATTTGATAATCTCTTCAAACCTAGATCCACACCAAAACTTCACACAACCAAGATTTGGAAACTAAACAAAATTGGAAATCTCACACAACACACCAAAACAACCGATATTGAAAAATCATTTGCAATTGTTCGACACATTGGCTATCCCTGAATGTAATTACTCACATGAATAGGAGGGTCTTCTGAAATATCCCACCTTGATCTGAGATATTTACTAATGCAACTGCCTTGTCTGTTTTATTTTTTTTTGGTTTTTGCTTCTTTTTTTTGTGTTTTTTGCAAGATTGTGCCAGGAAATGCAAATGATATATATATATATATCAAAGAGGGGAAATAGAAGCAAATACAAATAACTTTTCAAATCAGATTTATTGATGAAAGCTTTTACAATGTTTTCATACCCGAATAGCCATAGCATAATAAATTGTAAATCTGGAACTTCTTATCAGCAACTAGAAAACCCTCTAACATGGACGCCAAGCATTAAATAGTGATTTCTCCACCTTAGAAATGCATCAGGATGATTGCTATGGTCTGTCCGCTCCAAACGAAGATGTAATGTTGCACAAAGTCTAGGCGTTTCACCCTAGAGTCCAAACGCCAAGCCCAAGACACTGTACGGCCCAAAAATTGCAGACATGTACGGCCTAGAAATGATTAATGGTATGGCCCAACAAGGTTATAAACAGCATTAAATCTATTAACAAAAGATAAACTTCAGATCACTATCAATGCTCTTCAAAATACCTTGAAATAATCTCTCCAATATGCACAATGTGACTTCATGATGAAAGCCACCTAATGATTGCAACCTTTGGGTGATATTTCACACTTGTGGGATGCACAATTCAAAAGAAATCATGTTCTCCAAGACCAATTTGCAGCA
This sequence comes from Sequoia sempervirens, assembly GCA_007258455.2. NCBI lineage: Eukaryota > Viridiplantae > Streptophyta > Pinopsida > Cupressales > Cupressaceae > Sequoia > Sequoia sempervirens. The sequence goes on from VDFB02066484.1 coordinate 59,967, forward strand.
AAACCCTCATTTTCTCCTCACAACAAAATGCTTCATAAATTTCATACGTGTTGAATAATATGAATAATGCTTTTCAAAAGCTTTTTATACTCTCCTAAAAGTGGCTAAATTTCCCAAGTGCCTTTTATTCATTAAAATATAATAAATATATTTGCTTTTGTTGTTATTTTATATCTCATTCGGGCGCTCATATCCATGACTTTTATAATTTGACTTTATATCATTAAATAAGCCTCAATAATAAAGTCAATAAAGTCATTTAATGTTATTCACTTTTATAATTAATTATTATTCAAGTATCACTTTAATAATAATTAAATACCATAACTCCATCAATAACCAACATTAATCATTTTCGTCAACGCCAGAAGGTAGCCCACTGAATCCTCTGCCCACCAAGGTGCCTTACTATAAATAGTAAAACTAGACCCCAACAACTGAGTTCCTTGCTAAAAATAGTAAGTATGCATAAACTACGTCCAAAAAACCTCCAGAAGGAAAACCTTGAATATCACCAAGCCCCTAAAAAGAAAACACCAAAAACGACCATCAGAAGAACTAGATAACTCCCACACGAGGCCCTCTAATCAACAACATTAGCCTAGAAGGACCTGATGATAGGCTAATCCATCAAGATACTAAAACTAGCTAAGAAGGGGACATTACATTTTCATCCTCGAATCCATTTACTAAAAGTGTTTTTGTCATTAGGAATAAAGATGAACATACGTTCGAACTCAAGGGCAATGGGGTTTGATTTCATAAATTGGTAACTTTCTTGAATGCTCAACTTCCTATATAGGCTCTTGAGAGAGTATAATATTATTTTCTTTTACTTCTTTTCCCTCCAAAACTTTAATTTTCAAAAGTGTCTAGAAAGTCCTTTTAATTAACACTACTTTTGGACAACAGTCCTAATGACAATTTAAAACATTTAGATAACAAAACACAAGTTGTCTTTTTAGGAGTATAACATAAAGTTACTTTTAGGACAACTTGAATTATTAATTTATTTCCTTTTCATCACCATAGTAGCCTACAAAAAATTAAATAATACGATAAGGATCTCCTAATGACTTACGCTTCGAAAGGGGACATGAGAAACTTTAAATTGCAACCTACATCATCGAAAACTTACCCATATCAATCTTGGAACTGAAACAACCATGAACAATTTACATAAATTGTTAGTTTGAGAAACTTAGACCAAGACACAACACCTTGCCACTTGACTATAAACATCACTACAAATTTAGATTTGAAAATTGAGACACAATTAATCAGTAATCTGACAATGGAAAATGGATAACTTGGTAACACACACACGCCTATATAAATAAGGGTAAGCAAAGTAAGTTGGGACTTCAATTTGGAGAAGAACAAAATTTTAAGTTTAGAATAAGGAAAAAATAAGTAAAATATTCAGGGTTGGACTAGACTAGTTTGGCCATCTGAAAATTCGAGATCCAATAAGATGTGGGTCAGGTCTGGCATGATTTAGTGGCTATGCTTCCATCACATAATTTTCTCTTAGAATAACATGGTTTTTTCTTTTTTTGCATCCACAGATGTTGAAACTCAAAGTACAATATTTGCAAGAGCCCTTGAAAAGATTGTTGCATTTAGGGAAGAACACCTTTTATATTCATTACCTTTTTACATGGAGTTTCATTATATGTCACCTATGACAGTATGATAGTTAGTATGGCTGCCATTTGGAACCACCAATATAAGAGTACAACCAAAACATTAGGCAATGAAAAGGTCCACAAGCTTCAATATTTTCTCCAATAGCTGTGCTTTAGCCTCCAGGTAAGAAAGTTTTTGGTCATAAGATCTTATGAGCATAATGTTGGTGCATAACACAAGTATTTCTGTCCTTCCTCGTGGCAAATGATGTAATGCCTCTAGTGTAGAATTCAAATAAGTGCAAACTAATAAATCTCCAGCAAAAAAAACATAAAACTTAATGCATTTGTATCACTATTAATTTTGTTACTATGGTATAAACATATAACATTAACAAGATTCAGTTTATGCATACTTGATAAGCAGACATTTCACAATATCATGAAAAGTCTAAGGGTGAAAACATTATATGATTATTATGAATAATGTCAATGATTTTACCTTTGACGTATCTCTCCTTTTCATGGATTCTGATGTTGGATTTGCCCTCTCCAAAACATAGCGAAGTCGAAACTCATTCATTGCATCCAAAACCACCTGGATCGATCTTAAACTTTCATTTGACTCAGTAAAAATATTTTCTTTGACCTACAAAACATTTTCATAAAATGTCAAATGATGACAGTTTAGATAAGCTCCTTAGGAACCACAATTACTTGTGAGCCAAAAGAAAACTAGATAGTCATATATGAAAGGCTACTCAACATGCAGTCATAAGTATTTAGCATAACTACACAAGCAATTTTGCTTAAATATTACACAAATTTCTGCTACAATGTCAAGAAATTAAAAATACATCCCCTTAGAATCTTTTTGAAGTTTAAACTCATCATTGATATCATTTGAAGGACTCAGAAAACCATTCCACAAGAAACCTAAAGATTGAGGAGGAGGATTTCAGTTCTAAACTGTGATTTAAATAAAATTATAAAACAAGAACTGGAAATAGGAAGGTGAATAATTTGAACCCATTTGAAGAATATATACAAAGGCAATTTGTTAAGAAATGGTCCAAAATGACAAATACATGAAAAACAGTACAAAAAAAAGGGTTAAAACTCATAAATAATGACATATATTTGCATTTGCATGTGTCTTTATGCTTGGATTCACACCACTCATAATGAACAAATATAATTAATTTATAACATCAGTCACTTGTGCACACATAACACTCTATTACATTTGTGTTAGAGGGTATAGATAATATTTGGGAAGTTATGTCTGATTTCATAATGACTTACACATTCAATCTTATATTCTTTTGTATCATGTAATCCTTCAATATGATCCTGGTCTTCCACTTTTTAACTATAGAGATATTTCATAAATCTCCATATCTTTAATTAGGTTATGAATTTTCACTAATAAATAAATAGTATCATTATGAATCCATAGCAATTAAATACACAATTCATTTTCTAGTATCTGACTTATTTTGGGAAAAGAACTTGCCTAGGGGATCTACATCTTGTGATTGTTGTCACACAAAGTGTTTTTAAGGATGGCAAAGACAAGGCTGCCATAGAAAGCTGAAAACAAACACCTTAAGGAGTTTATATCTCATTTTTTGTAACTCACACCTGCTTCCATAGGCTTTGTACCTTAGATTTTGCACTCCACAAATCAATAAAGGTAACTGGATCAGCTAGTTGCACATGGGAAAGTCTTGAAAAACGGAATGACAGAGTCTATCAAAAAGGATTAAATGTCTTGACAAATTATATGGTTTTTTGTAATGTCCCCATTTTTGCTTGATATTCCTTGTGGTTGATGGTTTCCTAGACTCAGTTGGATTGGGAGTAATAAGGGAGATAAATAATTAAATTAATTATTTGTAAGGTTATTAAATAAATAAATACTATAAAGAAACCTTATATTTAATTAATTTAATAAAGTGACTTAAATAAAATATTATATCATAAAGTCACTAAAATAAAATAATATTATTTCTAGAAGCTTCTTGAAGATGGATTGAAAAACTATAAAGAGAGGGGTCAGCCAAGCTTCTAGGCATGCAGGATATTTGATACTTGATTTTGATATGCTTGTGGTGGAGAAGCCTTGGGGTTTCTGCAGTCTACATTGAAGGTCTCTGGAAACGGTAACTCTGAAATATGCTAACCAATTTTTTCGATAGAATTACACAACATAAACCAGCACTAGCCAACTGGATTAGCGTTAGCATCAAACTGAAAACCAAGCTTAAAGAAACTCAACGCCAAGAATGCACACTCAATCCCAACGAAGGAAAGGTGTTGTTATATGGCGGAGCAACTAATGAACAATACTTGAAAATGGAACAAACTCAACGTCAAGAATGTGCACTCAAGATCCCACTGAGGGCGAGGTGCTAACATATGACAGAGTGATTGATTGAAAACTGAAAACTAATAGGCGGATAACCAGCCATAAGAGAATTTCCACGCTACCACCAAACAGTGGGGGGAAAAGACTACAATTAAAACACTTCGTCTGCTGCGGCAGGCATCCACTTATGAGTGGGGATTCACCACTTGAGAGTGGGTACAAGAGTAATACAAATCCAATTATCCACACTGGCGGTAAACCATCCAGGGGTACTAATGTGAAATTAAAGAAAGAATTGCAGCAATAAAGGACTGGAACAGTACTACTATTTACAGTCTTACAATATGGAAAAAGAGCTGTAAATTACATGAAAATTACAATAGATTCAATGTACCATGATACTGGATGATTCCATGTTAGACATCAACAATAAATGATGAAGAAAGGACTGGAGATTCAAACTTAAACAAGTCTGATGTAAAATAACAATTCTGGAAATTCTGATCAGCAACTGTGAAATTCAAAGAAATATTCACAACTCACTCAAAATACCTCCGTTTTGTGTGAAACGAAAACCAATGAGCTGCTGGAAGATAGGCGCCCAACATCAGATGAAGAAACAGCAACAAAAACTCATAATTTAATTCTTACACGAATCCCAATGCAGCAAGAATGGTACGGCCTTCATGAGGGGCGATTTTGACAAGTAAAAATCAACAACTCAAAATTAAAATCTGAAACTCTCCAAAGATGGTCGCCTTGGGTGTAGGAATGGATTGGAAAAGTACCCACAAGCAAATTAAATTCACACAAAAAGCTGTATGCAAAAACCACTTTCAGCTGTGACTGCATCAGCAACTTCAAAACTGGAAATATCATTAAAAACTTCAACTGTTGAGCTCAATCTGCTAGTCTGGATGAGAAGCAGCAATGAAAACCAACTAGGTGTTGTATTTCAAACACGAAATTGGATTGAAACTAGGAGGTAAGCATCCCTCGAAGTAAAAACCAAGTTGTCATTTCGACAGCATAACATTAGCATAAATTCATGGATCCAATGCTGAAGCAAAGCATTCATTTTATAGAAGAGTAGAAGACTCTTCAATTCCTCAAGGAAGTACGCCAAAAGTCACATGAGACTCTTCAAATTTCCAGAAACCTTCCAACTTCTCAAAAAGGCGTCCACTTTATCAAGGCACAAATAAACTTTATTTTTAAAAGAATATCTTCAAGAAAAGGCGTCCACTTTTCCCAAGGCATTTAAAGACTTTAAATATTAAATTTATCCTCCATGATGACGTCCCCCTTCATGACCACCTTTTAAGAACAACTTAAAGTTAATGAACTAGGCCAAGGGGTCAACTTGAAATTAAAACATTAATGCCTTGAAATATATTATTTCACCAAAATAATGCTTTTTAAAGCCAAAATCAAACCCAAGCAACTGCTCCAACTGAAAATGACTTAATGAAGGTTGACAACTGAACCACTGCCAAAATTAGTATTTACTAAAAATAGTAAATACCTAGAAATGCCACAAACCTCCAAGCAAGGAAACCCTAATTTCACTTCTGATCAACCTACGGATTTCTGGAAATAGGCTATCAGTCAAAGAAGAGTGTGTGGCCAAAATGGGGGCATTACAGCCCTTCCCAAAATTGCTTGTCCTCAAGCAATGCCCCAACACTCCAAACTGGTCCCACCAAACATGTAGGATCCCAGGGTCCCAAGTCCATCTCAGAAAGGTTCCATCATGCCGATGCTGCTCTACTTTGATCACACGAATGAAATCACTGCACCAGAACTGCATAAACCATCCCTGCAACCTCAAGGAGATAACATGCCTAAAATTCAAACTGAAAAACATGAAAGGAGTGGAATCAAAATCTAGCAGCATCTCATGCCCAATAAACTCTGAGAAATTAACATCTGCGATGTTAATGTCAATCACCATCCTGAGAATAAAGAAGATTACTCTAAACAACTCAAAGATATTCTCATCAACATCACTCCTCAAAGCATCAAACCAAATCACAACAACAAATGTAACTTCATCATAGCTATTTGTAAAAGAATAAACAGCCCTTTGCATGTTCATAACAGCCGCATCATCAAAGCTCCTCAAGGATGTATAATGCCTCTTCTGAATAATTATGATATATGCAAGAAAATTTATTAAAACTCCCACTAAAATCTCAAAAGTCTCAAAAAGTTGAACCCAAACAAGCAAGGGTTCGCTGCCCCAAACACTAGTGCAAGAAATTGTATAGAGTAAATCACTGGAAAGGAACTTATACACTATCCAAATCTGGTCCAAATCACTATGGAGCATCATTTCCCACTTTTGAGGCCATAAACCATTACTGAAAAAAGATTGAGAAGAAGAAGAATGAATGTACTAGCTACCTATGAAAACTGAAATGAACCTCTCAAAATCTGATTTTAGGAAAATCATCATGCAATGAACTGAACAGTTGCTGCAATACTGAAAATCAACGTCCATAATAGAACAATTGCTCATGACCAAGGCTGAAAACATCTTCTCAAGAAACTCCAAACCAACATTAAACCATCCTTTGTTCGAAATATCTCTCCAATTCACCAGTTGATGAGCAAAAAGATCCTTCAAATGATTGGCGAAGATGGGGACATCATCAGAGGATCTGAAAATTAAATTCTTATCTCTCCAAAGATTCCTCTTTCTACTTGTAACAATCTCCATCAAGCCATATTGAGGATTCCAAACATGGATACTCAACTGAAAATGTTCTCCAATGCATCTGAAATAGTACACAACACTTCTCCAAGTACTAATCAAGGCAAAATGCAAACTCAAGAATTTAGAGTCTTCTTTGATAAACCCATGTAGCCCACCCATGAAAACATCAACATTAATGGAGCGCAAAACAAAAGTTGTCCTCAATTCCCATTCCCTCAAAGGACTAGGATGAGCCAAAACATCACTCAACTCAAGAGATAAATTGTTAAGAAAGTAAACAATTTGTTTAGGTTCAACTTTCTCCCAAACTTCATGAGTAATAAGTCTAGAATCTTCACTCGTTGTTGTTGCAATGAGTGACCAGCAGCTACCACCAAATCAAGAATGAAATATTCAACATTAGAGTTCAAAGAAATCTACAAACAAGAGTAGGAACAACTGCTGCAATATTGAAAATCCACATTCATCTTGACCAAATTGCTCGAACACAAGGGTGGAAACACCCACTCTAAGAGTTCCATTACAGCAAAGAACCATTCTTTGCTCAAAATTTCTCTCCAATCCATTTGTTGATAAACAAATGGAATCATCAAGTGGCTGGTAAGAAAGGAAAAAACACCATTAATTTTGAAAATTTGATCCGTATCCCTCCAATGAACCTTCCTACCATACCCCAAAAGATTTTTCACAACAAATTCCTGAGTACCAATCAACTCCAATTGCACAACCAGAAAATTATTGACTTCTTTGGTAAACCATTGAAGTTTATCCAAGAAAGCTTCAAAAACAAGGGAGCCTGAAACAAACATCGTCTTCAAATCCTTCTCCCAAGACAGAATAGTGTGAGCATTACTCAATCCAAAGGATAAACTATCAAGCATATAAACAATATGTCTTACCAAAACATGTTTAAACACCTTGGTGTCAAAGATGGGGAAGTCATCATGAATCAACACTTCCCATATGGAGACTGAATTCTCTAAACCTCTTATGCATTCACTTACAAGCAAGCTTGGAGGATTATCAATCATAGAATATATCTCGTCCCTACATTCTCTGAGAAGTTTGAAATCAACTCGCTGGTCTCCTACCTCCATTACACCCAACTGAACATTCGCTAACATGCACTTTGTTGATTCAAGCTCATGGCTGCAAGCTATCCCTTCTTGAGGCAAGTTCTCTTCCCAACTCAAGAGTTCACACTCTTGATTTACCTTCCAATTACCATCATCTTCATGAATCTCCTTAAAATTAAGCAAGGTTTCATCATTATGGAGTTCATTAATACCTTCAACTATTTGCTTGATCTCCATAATCCTTGTATCAGCTTCTTGTCCTTCAAGTGTGGCTGCAATAGAAGTTTGATTTTCTCCCTTGCATAAAGAGTGGTGAGCTAAGGAAAGATCAAGGTAAAGATAATCAACCTCTTTCTCCTTCTCTTGGTAGGCATCATAGGTCTCTTCTGCAAACTTAATGGCATTATCCCTATCTGAGAGCAAATGCAAATAATCTATCTTTAATGATTCCAATGCTTCTTTGATAATTTGCAACTTGGAAAGAGTGACTCCTTTAACTCCATTCTGTCTCTCTTCAAACTGTGACTTCCAGTAGAGTTCTTCAACAAAAATGTGTGTGCTATCAAATCTTGATAATGCTTTAACAATTTTCTCTTCTGAAACCATTAAGTTATCCTTCAAAACTTGCAGCTCTTTAGGCCCATGATCAAAATCAGCAAAGAAGCTTTGCTCATCAAACATCAACTTTTTTTATTTTTTTCTTTGACTTGATTCTCAAAATCAGCTTCCTTCCTAACAGCAATATTTTCAAACAATGAATCATTATTGATTGATTCTCTTAAAGTCTTGGTAGCAACATACTCTGCTTTAGTGGCTACTACTACCTCAAAGGAATCTTTATGGAGCTTTGCCAAACAACCTTCTTCATCAAAGACAACGTCTTCTCCAATGACTTCATAGCTTGCAATACAAAATGAATTTTGAACTTTATCAGGATCAAAAGGAAATTTATCCCACTCAAGTTCTTTAACATACCTTGGTGCCATCTCACCAGGATCCCAAATGCAAAAGGGTTGATTGTAATGATCAACAGGAACAAGATCTTCATGCACCTCTTGG
>VDFB02066485.1:0-31032 GCA_007258455.2 Sequoia sempervirens
AGAATGATTAGGGAAAATTTGTGATTATTCTTTTGGCTAGGTATGGAACCCTAGCCAGGCCGCCATCATGAGAATTTAATTTTTTATTGTTGCTAGCTGTAACAGCTTTATCAGTGGTATATGGAAGCTTTATTTGGTACGTTTATGGCTAGAAGTTCAACAGTGGTTGATGGAGCCATGAGAGTTGCAATTTTGAATGGTATTTTTTTTATGCATTTCATGTTGTGCATACTGATTTATATTTACCATTTCTTTAGAATTGCTCTCTGCATTTCGGTTACTAATGTGGTAAATGATGCTCTGATAGAGTATTGTTTTTCATGCTTTAGAAGTTATGTTTTACAGTGATGGGCAGTTGTGCTTTTTAAGCAGTGAAATGATCTCATGTGTTTCAGATTTTTTGAGAATGACTCTTAGCTAGGTGAAATGACTCTTGTTTTGGCAATTTAATTTCACCTTGTCTAATAATCTTTTCAGGATGGTTGTTTAGCTGTTACTTCTGATGGTAGTTACTTATCTGGCATTTACATCACAAAGAGTTATCTTTTCACTATGTTCCTTTGACCACAAATTTTTTTGAAGATTTGATACCTAAAAAGGTGTATAAATAGTAGTAGAAAACTTGTTTTAGTTCTGTTGTTGTAATTATGAGATTATCATTCCTTGGCTGTATGAAAATGTATGGATAAACTCTACAATAAATAACAAGATGCAGAGATATTGTAAATTTCTTCTCTATGTAATATTTTAAGGATCAATTATTGAATCCTTAGGGTATTCTATAGATGAGAAAACAAAGAGATATGTGCTTAACTAAAAACAGAGAAATCCTCTAAGTCATTTTTATTGTTCAAGACATAATTGAGGGGTTGGTACTCCTTGAGGTGGGTGTCTCAAAATGAGGGGTTGATGATCCTTGAGTTGGTGCTCAAAAATTAGCCTATAAGGAATTGTGAATAGTTGTTTAAAGGATTAAGCCTGGAAGGCATTTCGGGAGTGGTTTTTATACCCTAGGAGGTTTTTCCACTTAGCAAAATCTTGTGTCTTTGTTCATATGTGTTTGCACTGCTTTACTGTGTTGTTGTTTCAGTTCACTGTTTGATTATTACTTTTCTCAATTTTGTTTATGAATGATTACATTCAACTCATGAATGCATTAATCAGAGTAATATTGAGATCAAATCTGAGCTATGTTTTTGAATTTTTGAAAATTGGTCAAATCAGTTAAGACACTGATTCACCCCCCCCCTCTCAGTGTCATTTTAACTCCAACATTTTGATGCGAGACTCTATTTTTTAAATTTTTTGAACCATTGGAAAGGTCCTAGTAGTGTGAAGAATGCATTAAGAACCCGCTCTGTCAATTCCAACATTTTTTGGGCCCGTATGGGACCATTTAGTGCCTCAAACTAGACACAGAAAGTTTTTCAAGGCAAAAAGAAAAAATTGGAACTTTAATAACTTTCAAACCATGAATGATCTTGACCTGATTCTTTCACTAAAGTGCTTGTTTTTCCATCCTGAACCTTCCCTTAAATTTTTACCTCCTCACACCTTCAAATTCAAAATTGCTAAAAATAGTAGTTGAGCTAAAAAGGTAGAAAAGGAGTTCAGAAAGTTGGGAACTCTTATTTGATGGAAGGGGTATCCAGAAATGAAAAAAAATCTACAAAAAGAAAACAAAAGGAAACATAAATGGAAATCATATTTTTGGGTGATGTAGGATTGCCCTTAAACCACTAGATGCTGCTGCATCAGACACCCAGGGTAATTTGAGAAGTGACACCATCATGTCTTAGATGGTTGAGGAAAACCCAAATGGAAAGCCTCTTCCTTAGATAACCAGGATGAATCTTCAATAGGCCTTCCTCTCCACTTCACCAGATATTTTGCATACTTCCTATTTCTAATTCTCCTTCCCACACGGCTATCTAGGATGGCTTTAATCTCCTTCTCTGAAGTAGGTTTTGGGATGCCACACTGTTTCATTGCTAGTATTTCCTTTGTGTCACCTTCATGATACTCTATCAAATCTAAAATGTTGAACATGGGGGAAATTTTGACTCCATCCAACAACTCTACCTCATATGCATTCCCTGAATCATGCATCTTCAATATCTTATAGGGACCGAACTTCTTCACCTTCAATTTGTTATAGGTTCCCACTAGAAACCTTTCTTTCCTCAAGTGGACCATCACTTCATCACCAATTTGAAAATCCTTATTCCTCCTCTTATGATTTGTCTTAGCCTTATACTACATATTCATCTTGTTAATACGTTCTCTTACCTTCTCATGTATATTTTTGATGTGTTCTACAAAGTCTTCGACTTCGACACTTGTCTTCTTCTCTTGGTCCATCTTCCTCAGTTCTAGAGTAGTCCTGAGACTGCCTCCATACACAATTTGGAATGGTGATCTTCTTGTACTTTGGTTGATAGAATTGTTGTATGCAAGTTCTACCTAGGGTAAGATCAAGTCCCATCCCTTAGGTTTATCTCCTACCAAGCACCTCAGTAGGTTACCAAAACTTTTATTCACAACCTCAATCTATCCATTAGCTTGTGGATGGTGTGTAGAACTGAGCTTCAACTTTGTCCTCAATTTCTTCTACAAGGTCCTCCAAAAGTACCCAACAAATTCGGTTTCACAATTTGAGACTATACTCCTTGGCAGACCATGTAGGCTCACCACCTCTCTAAAGAACAAGTCAACAATGTGGACTACATCATGGGTCTTCTGGTATGGAATGAAATGTGCCATCTTCGAAAACCTGTCAACTACCATAAACACTAAATCATTCCCTCTTTGTGTCCTTGGAAAACCAAGAATAAAGTCCATACTTATATCCTTCCACGACCTCTTTGGTACAGGTAAGGGTTGATATGATGGTGCTAGTACTGCAGGTACTGCACATGGACCCGACTCTCTCAAATCAAACCCTTTCTCAACAACTCCTGAAATTGTTTTTTCAACTCCTCATTTTCTACAAGAGTCATTTTGTGAGATACCTTATTTGGAAAGTTGGCTCTAAGGATCAAGTAAATCTAATGACTGAACTTCTTCACTGGTGGTAAGCCCTTAGGTACATTATCAAAAACAACATTCTAAAACTCACTCAATAATCCAGAAACTTCTACTGGCACATTCTCACTATCCTCCTTATCCATTCTAGGAATCAATGCATAACATATACGCTCATGCTCCATGCTTTCTAAAAATTTCCTTCCATCAACATAACAAACTCTAGCACTATTGCATACATTTTCTTTAGCCTCCTTCAGGGGTTTCAAGTTATGGCAGACTCCATCCTTTGTCGGGGAATAAGTGTTTGCATGGCCATCATGTATAGCTTTCCTGTCAAACTACCATGGCCTCCCCAACAACATGTGACATGCATCCATGGGGATTATATCATAAAGTACCTCATCATGAAAGCTCCCAATCTTGAACTTCGCTAGGCACTGGTCATTGACCAAAACTTTGTGGTCTTTCTTCAACTAGGCAATCTGATATGGATGTGAATGCCTTTTCCTCTTCAGCTTCAACTTCATACCCATCTCTTCTAACACCAAATTATTAGTGCTCCCACTATTAATAATGAAATCACAACATTTTCCTTCACATTTGCACCTTGTGTGAAACAGATTCTACCTCTATTCTGGCTCCTTCTCTTCAGTCACAAGGGCTCTTCTAACCACTAGGGCTTATCCCCTTTCAGTATCATCTGAATGCTCAGATTGAGCCTCCTCATCTGTATGTGCAACCCTTCCATGACCTTCTGGCCTTTTGTCTATCCTTCCTTGCTGTTGTGTATATTCATAGGCTTGATGCCCTTTTTCACCACATTGGAAACAAGTGCCTCTAAAACCACGTCTTTCAGGCCCTTGCCTATATCTTCCTCATCCTCTACCTCTTTGATCACCATTGTTTTGATCATGAGGGAAATACAAGTTATCATTCTTCTAGCTTTGGCTGGTACCCACATCCCCATTTTTCTTGTCACCCTCATTTCGGCTTCCAAAAGATCTTCCACTACCCCTTCTGCTTTGACCTTCTCATCCTTTTTGCTTGTTGTCAAATCTTTTGTTCAACTTCTATTCAACTTTCAGAGCAAACTGATATGCATCCTCAATGGTGGTCATTCTGACCAGGCTTAACTCCTCTTAAATGTTTGGTCGTAACCAATTAAGATAATGGGCTACCTTCTCCTTGTTGGTCTCTGCATGGCCTATTCTGATGATCATCTTGTGAAAATATTTTGTGTATTCTTTCACAGATCTGCTTCCTTGCTTCAACCCTTGCAATTTATTCAACAGATCAAATTCATAGTCGACTGGTATGAATCGATTCTTTAGTTTTTCCACCATGATATCCCAACTACTAATATTTCCCTTTCCTCTTCAATTTCTCTCCAACTAGACCTCTTTCCACCAAATATTTGCATGGCCCTTCAGCTACATTTTTGCAAACTTAACCCAATCTGGGTCCTCTACATCTTCATACTCGAAATACTCCTCTAGCTTGTTGATCCAGTCAATCAACTCTTTTGGCTCCAGACTTCTAGAATAACTAGGAACTTTTATTCTGGGTCTTTTTTCCGATCTTTGAAATGTCCCTAATTGGCTACATTTGATCTTGATCAATCGCTTCTTCTTCCTCTTCTACATCCAAATCTTCCACCTCTTCTTCATCCTCGCTTTCTTCTCTCTTTCTCGAGTTTAACCCTCTTCTCATCTATTCCTACAATGCATCAATTTGTCTTTGGAGGGCTCTGGAACCCTCAGCCACCAATGGATCTCTTCCACCAACATTTCTACCACCTATGCCACCTATGGAACCACCATGCCTACCAAGAATCACTCTTGGAGACATCTTGAATATGTCAAACCCACAACCACGGTCCTGGTTTGAATTGTCTCATGATCGGCGATCTATCCACATGCTCAAGAAAACAAGCTTTGATACCACCTGACGAGGGAGCAAACCCGAGACATAGAAAATGATGCAAACAACCAGAGAAATTTTATTATTATTTAGAATGGAAATTTTTACATGTAGGGGATCTCAAATCCTCGAGCTTTGCAATACATGCAAGCTACATATATTTAATTTAGAAAACTATAGAATTTTCCCCTTTCATAGCATGCAAACTCTTTCCCCCCAAAAAGCCATCAAAAATTAGAAAACTGCCCCATAAATAGATCATTTTCCACTTTGGAGCGAAATAACATTTGAATTATGAGCTTTGGATGTTTGGAATTGGCACCAAAATTTACAATTTGAAATTCAAAAATTGAGTCCTAATTCGAAAATTTGCAATTTTCAAAAAAATTAGCCAACTTCTAGAAGCCATAACTTTTGATGTGGGACTCTGTTCTTCGAACTGTTTGAATCGTTGGAAAGGTCTCAAAGTGAAGAACATGCTAAGAACCCACTTGGTTGGTTCCAACAATTTTTGGGCCCATACAAGACCTTTTAGTGCCTCAAACTAGACTCAAAAGGTTTTTTAGGGCAAAAAGCAAAAAATGAAACTTGAATAACTTTGAAACTGTGAATGATCTTGACCTAATTTTTTCAACAAAGTGCTTCTTTTTTTGTCCTAAACTTTCCCTTAAATTTTTACCTCTTCACGCCTTCAAATTTAAAACTATTAAAAATAATAGTTGAGCAAGAAAAGTAGAAAAATAGTTTTGAAAGTTAGTAACTCTTATTCGACGAAAAGTGTCCAAAAATGCAAAAACATCTACAAAAAGCAAACAAAAGGAAACATAAATTGAAAGAATATTTTTGGGTGATGCAGGATTGCCTTTACACTACTAGATGCTCTTGCATTAGACACCCAAGGTAATTTGAGAAGTGACCCCATCACATCTCAAATGGTTGAGGAAAACCGAAATGGTCAACCTTTGTCTTAGACAACCAGGATGAATCTTCCATAGGCCTTCCTCTCTAGTTCACCAGATATTTTTCATATTGTTTGTTTCTAGTACTCCTTCCCACATGGCTATCTAGGATGGCTTCAATCTCCTCCTTCTCTGAAGTAGGTGGTGGGATGCCACACTGTTCCATTGCTGGTATTTCATTTGTGCCACCTTCATGATACTCTATCAAATCTAAAATGTTGAACATAGGGGAAATGTTGACTCCATCTAACAACTCTACCTCATATGTGTTCCTTGAATCATGCCTCTTTAATATCTTACAGGGACCAAATTTCTTCATCTTCAATTTGTTATAGTTTCCCACTGAAAACCTTTCTTTCCTCAAGTGGACCATTACTTCATCACCAATCTAAAACTCATTAGTCCTCCTCTTTTAATCTGCCTTAGCCTTATACTACATATTCATCTTGTTAATATGTTCTCTTTCCTTCTCATGTATATTCTTCATGTGTTCTGCAAAGTCTTTAGCTTTGGCACTTGTCTTCTTCTCTTGGTCCATCTTCCTTAGTTTTGGAGCGGTACTGGGACTACCTCCATACACAATTTGGAATGGTGATCTTCTTATGCTCTGATTGACAGAATTATTGTAAGAAAATTCTACCTGGGGTAAGATCAAGTTCCAATGCATGGATTTATCTCCTACCAAGCACCTCAGTAGGTTACCCAGACTTTTGTTCACAACCTCATTTTGTCCATTAGTCTATGGATGTTGTGCATAACTGAACTTCAACTCTGTCCTCAATTTCTTCCATAAGGCCCTCCAAAAGTACCCAACAAATTTGGTGTCACGATTTGAGACTATACTCTTTGGTAAACCATGTAGCCTCACCATCTCTTTGAAGAACAAGTCAGTAATGTGGACTGCATCATGGGTTTTCCAGCATGGAATGAAATGTGCCATCTTTGAAAACCTATCAACTACCACAAACACTGAATCATTCCCTCTCTGTTTCCTTGGAAAACCAAGAACAAAGTCCATACTTATATCCTCCCATGGCCTCTCTGGTGCAGGTAAGGGCTGATACAACAGTGCTAGTAGTGCAAGTACTACACATAGACTTAGACTCTCTTGATCAAACCCTTTCTCAACAACTCTTGAACTTGTCTATTCAACTCCTCATTTTCTATAGGAGTCATTATGTGAGCTACCTTATTTGGCAAGTTGGATCCAAGGATCAAGTCAATTTGATGACTGATCTTCCTCACTGGTGGTAAACCCTTAGGTTCATTATCAGAAACAATACCCTGAAACTCATTCAGTAATATAGAAACTTCTACTGGCACATTCTCACTATCCTCCTTATCCATTCTAGGAATCAATACATAACACATACACTCATGCTCCATGCCTTCTAAAAATTTCCTTCCATCAACATAACAAACTCTAGCACTACTACATACCTTTTCTTCAGCCTCATTCAGGGGTTTCAACTTATGGTAGACTCCATCCTTCATCAAGGAATAATCGTTTGCATTGCCATCATGTATAGCTCACTTGTCAAACTGCCACACCCTCCCCAAATACATGTGACATGCATCCATGGGGATGATATCATAGAGTACCTGATCATGATAGCTCCCAACTTTGAACTTCATTGGGAACTACTCATTGACCAAAACTTTGTGCTCTTTCTACAACTAGGCAATCCAATATGAATGTGGATTCCTTTCCCTCTTCAACTTCAACTTCATAACCATCTCTTCTGACACCAGATTATTAGTGCTCCCATTGTCAATAATGACATCACAACATTTTCCTTCACATTTGCACTTTGTGTGAAACAAATTCTTCCTATGTTCTGGCTCCTTCTCTTTAGTCACCAAGGCTCTTCTAACCATTGGGGCTTCTCCCCTTTTAGCATCATCTGAATGCTCAGATTGAGTCTCCTCATCTGCATTTGCAACCCTTCCATGATCTTCTGGCCTTTTGTCTATCCTTCCTTTTTGTTATGGAAATTCATAGGCTCGATGCCCTTCTTCACCACATTGGAAACAAGTGCCTCTAAAACCACCTGTTCTGGGCCCTTTCCTAGATCTTCCTCATCCTCTACCTCTTTGATCACTAGTTTTTTTATCATGATGGTGGTAGAAGTTATCATTCTTCTAGCTTCGACTACTACCCAAATCCTCGTTTTTCTTTTCATCCTCATTTCGGCTTCAAGAAGATCTTCCACTACCCCTTCCACTTTGACCTCCTTGTCCTTTTTGTTTGTTGTCAAATCTTTTGTTCAACTTCTCTTCAAATTTTAGAGCAAACTGATACACATCCTCAATGGTGGTCATTCTGAGTAGGCTTAACTCCTCTTGAATGCTTGGTCGTAACCCATTAAGATAACGAGCTACCTTCTCCTTGTTGGCCTTTGCATGGCTCGTTCTAATGATCATCTTGTGAAAATATTTTGTGTATTCTTTCATAGATCTGCTTCCTTGCTTCAACCCTTGCAATTTCCTCAGCAAATCTAACTCATAGTCCACTGGTATGAACTGCTTCTTTAGTTTCTCCACCATGAGATCCCAATTGCTGATCTTTCCCTTTTCTCTTCGATTTCTCTTGAGCTGGACCTCTTTCCACCAAATATTTGCATGGCCCTTCACCTTCATTTTTGCAAACTTAACCCAATTTGGGTCCTCTAATTCTTCATACTTGAAATACTCCTCTGGCTCGTTGATCCAGTTGATCAACTCTTTTGGGTCCAGACTTCCGAAATAACTAGGAACTTTTATTTTGGGTCTTTTTCCAATCTTCAAAATGGCCCTAATTAGCCACATCTGATCTTGATCAATCACTTCTTCCTCTTCTACATCTAAATCTTCCACCTCTTCTTCATCCTCGCTTTCTTCTCTCTTTCTCGAGTTTAACTCTCTTCTCATATGTTCCTGCAATGCATCAATTTGTCTCTAGAGGGCTCTGCAACCCTCGGCTACCAATGGATTTCTTCCTCCAACATTTCTACCACCTCTCACACCACCAAACCTACTAGGAATCACTCTTGGAGGCATCTTGAATATCTCAAACCCACAACCACAGTCCTGGTGTAAACTGCTTCACGATCGGTGATTTGTCCACATGCTCAAGAAAACTGCTTTGATACCACCTAACGAGGGAGAAAAATTGAGACATAGAAAATGATGCAAACAACCAAAGAAATTTTATTATTATTTAGAATGGAAATTCTTACATGCAGAGGATCTCAAATCCTTGAGCTCTGCAATACATGCAAGCTACAAAATTTTTGCCTTTCGTAGCATGCAAACTCTTTTCCCCCAAAAAGCCATCGAAAATTAGAAACCCCCCCCATAAATAGATAATTTTCCATTTTGGAGCCAAAAAAATATTTAATTATGATTTTTGGCAGTTGGGCAAAATTTATAATTTGAAATTCAAAAATTGAGTCTTAATTCAAAAATTGGCAATTTTCCTAAAATTGGCCAACTTTCAGAAGCCATAACTTTTGATTTGGGGCACTGTTTTTCGAACCGTTTGAACCATTGGAAAGGTCGAGAAATGGAGAATGCGTTAAGAACCTACTCTACTAATTCTGGCAATTGTTGGGTCCATATGAGACCGTTTAGTGCCTCAAACTGGACTCAGAAGGTTTTTTAGGGAAAAAAGCAAAAATTGAAACTTGAATAACTTTCAAACCGTGAATGATATTGACATGATTCTTTTGCCAAAGTTCCTATTTTTCCATCCCAAACCTTCCCTTAAATTTTTACCTCACTCCTTCAAATTCAAAATTGCTAAAAATAACAGTTGAGCAAAAAAAGTAGAAAAGCAGTTTTGAAAGTTGGGAACTCTTATTTGACAAAAAGGGTATCCAGAAATACAAAAAACATCTACAAAAAGCAAACAAAAGGAAACATAAATGGAAAACATATTTTGGGTGATGCAGGAAACATAAATGAAAAACATATTTTGGGTGATGCAGGATTGCCCTTACACCACTGGATGCCCATGCATCACACACCATTTACCATTTTTCTTGTGAACAATAACCAATGGAGAAACCCACTGACTATCTAATATTGGGTAAATGAACCCTACTTTTAGCAACTTTTCTATTTCTTGTTTAACAATATCACGAAGAACAAGATTGATTTTCCCTTCACCTTGTCTACATCTTCAATGTAAATGTGATGACTACAAATTGAAGGATGAATTCCTCTCATATTTGTATACTCCCAAGCAAATGCTTTAATATGTTTTTCTAAAGTTTCCTACAAAAAAATTCTTGTGTTGGGGATAAAGATGAATTAATATTGAGAGGTTTATCCCTAGTTATTGTAATTTATTTAGTGTCATTTTCAAAATCAAGGGAATTTTCAACAATTGTATTTAGAGGACAAGAGTGTTGTTGATGCAATGTTGCTTGATAGTTTCCTTTCTCAATTTGATTAATGTCTTCAGAAGTAAACTCTTTTTGTTCACATTCATTAACATGTTCAACCAAGGTAACCATAGCTAACTCTACAATGCCATCACCCTCTAATTATATATCTTCATCAACCCAAAGTTGAGTGTTTGGTTGAATTGATGGTTGTTTTGGTGGATAGAGTGACAATTATTTTTGTTTCTAACCATTTGAAATTATCATACTTCTAGATCTACAATCTATTAAGGAGGCAACAGTAGCCAACCATGGTCCGCCCAAGACAATTGGATAACTAGAATCTTTCTTTATGGCTTTGAGAATCAAAAAGTACACTGGATAATCCCATGTGTCAATGGTGACCATGATTTCTTCTATCATACCTTCTATTTTGGTAGTATATTGGTCAGCCAACTGTAAAACAATTGTTGTTGGCTGAATAGTTGTCATTCCTAACAGTTCAATAGTATCAGATGTGATAATGTTTATGGCGGCTCCCAAATCAATTAAAAAACTGGATATCTCTATTCCATTAATACTCAAGGTTATTATTGGACCACTAGGATCATTATATTTTTGGAGAAGCAATCTTCCTAATAACACATCAGTGAGTTTTTTCCCTATTTGTATTATGGGAGGTAATTTCTTCTTCCTCCTTGGAGTTTTCATGCAAAGGAGCTTTACCAACTGATTTATCTTTGGTATGTCTTTAATGGCTTGTAACAATGGTATTTCAATGTTAATCTTCTTCAACTCATGAAAAAGTTGAGAATCAACAACATTCGTGTAACTGGGTTGGGAGATTTTAGGAGTAACTTTTTTTCCCTTCAATCTCTTAGGGTAAGGTGCCTAATTGACTTTTTGTTTATCATCAGAGTTTTTTTGTTCTTTTGAATTCTCATTTTCTTTCCTATCTTTTTGGACTTCCTCAATTAGTGTAGATTGAACATTTTGATTTCTTAATTGAATATCATTAGCATCAATCACATTCAAATTAGGGGAATTTGCATCATTATAGGTATTTCTTTGATTTGCAACTAGTTGGGTTGGCAATTGATTTTGGTTTACCTATTCATTAGTAGGATTAGGGGCATTGATTGCTAGAGGTGTCTATGCCCAAGGATGTTTTTGCCCCTAATTTTTCCATGGTTGAAACTGTGTCTAGTTTTGTTGCCATGATGGCTAATTTGACTATCATTGTGGCTATTGATTAGCTTTCCATTATGAATGGTTCCACTAAGGATTCATCCATTTAGGTTGACCCCAATATGTAGGTGGTGGTTGTGGTTGATATGGAGGGATCCATTGATTCTGGTTTTTCCAAGGGTTTTGATTCCAGTTAGATGTAGAACCATATTGCCTTTGATTAAAATTATACCCTATTTTTTTAGGTATCTAGCTAACATAATTAAGCTCTTACTCTACCATAGGTGGTTTCTTCAGATTGCTCTTAATCCCAGCCAAAAGATTACAGGAACTTGTTGAGTGTTGTTTCTCACAAATCTCATAGATATCAACTTGATTCAATGGAAACTCTCTTAAAAGATGTTTCCCTCTACACTTGGAACAATAAATAGACAAAGGTTCAGTATTTTTTTTATCTCCTTGCATGTTGAGATGAAGAAGTAAATCAGTTTTCATGTTTGCTAATTCCTCCATTAATTCTGACATATCAATAGTATGAGCCTTGTTTCTTCGGGAGTTTCTAGTCCCTACTCCAGTCCTTGAGTAGTTTCTACATATTTCATCACTATCATCTAAGGAAAGCTTATTAATATCTCCTTTCCCCATAAGATTGAAAGACTCTAGATTCATCATCCATTCCTCTTAGAAAAAAATATTTTACTAATTTCACCATCCAACCCATTAGTACACCTCTGGTGAACAAATTGAAATCTATCATTGTAATCCTCCAAAATTTCGTCCTCCATCTTTTTTATTCGAAACAATTCCTCCTTCCCATCCCTCACTCGACAGTAATCTTGGTACTTATACAAGAACTCAGTTTCCATTTGTTTCCAAGTTGCAATTGTTCCTGGTCTTAAACCCATGAACCATCGTAAAGTTGACTCTTTCAAGGTAGAAGGAAATAATTTCAACTTCTGGCTATCATTTATATAATCATAGGTCTGGCATAAAACTTTGAACTCAAAAAGGAATTGATCAAGATCCTCTAAAGCTTTTCCCCTAAAGGCAAGAAAAATCGACGGTGAAATATTCGTCATAGGAGGTTCATCAATCTGTCTTTCAAGATTAATAGGATAAGAAAAGGTCCTATTTGCTAGTGGATGTACTAGTTGGCCACCCTTCCTGAAATGGATCTCTATTCTTTTCTTGATTTTTGATCTGATTTTGTTGAATGTCTTGTTCTTGATTGAAATCAATATTTCTTCGAAAATCAATGTTGCATGGAAGAAACCTCCCTAGATGGTCTTTATTTCATCTCATACACAATTTAAATCTATCTTCCATATCAGCACTAAGGCTTCATACTTAATAGCTAGATCTTTTAATCCCCAGAAACGACACCAAAAATGATGGGCAAGGTCGTTGATGCCACAACTTGCATCATTTAGTCAATTAATTATCGAACCAGGCATGCCTTAGAGCTATATGTGATAAGGATGTTTGTCACATATTTTTGGGAGTAGCTTTGCATTGTAAGTAGTGATTTCTAGTTTTAGTTTGGCTCCTTCAAGAGCTTTTAGGAGCTTTCAGGAGCTCTTAGGAGCTGAACCTTAACGACTAATTCCTAAGGATTAATTCTATCTTATTTCCTAATTTAAAGTTCTTTTGACTTATTTCTGACTTCACTTGACTTGATTTAGACTGATACATGGAAAAGACTAAAATTTAACTTAATTCTTAATCTAGAATTTGAAATCCAAATGTAATTCTAATTTACTTCAAATGAAATCTATTTTAAGATCTGCTGGAAAATAAATGTTATTTTTAAAGAACATAAATAAATTGTAGGGAAATAATTATTAACTTAGAAAACATAAATACTAATTTCTATGAATAGATTCCAAACAAGTTTTAGTTTCATCTCTCCATAAGTTTCCATCATTTCTTCCATTAAGCCTAACAGATAATTATCAAACTTAATTTCTACAAACAACATCTAAATCTTGATTAACTCAATAAACTTTATAACAAATCTAATAAACCATTCTAATCATGATGAACTTAGCTTAAAAATGATTAAACACAGTTGCTGAAAATGATTCAAACAAAATTAACATTCCAAATTTAATATCGAATCAACATAAATAAAATAACTTAGAGAAATACCGCACAAGGTCAATTCCTTTGGTTGGGTGGGCCCTGCTCTTCCTATGGTGAGACCTCTAACATATTGATTAAAGTTAACTTCTTATTTTCATTCAAATTGATCAAAATAGGGACGTAAAATAGAGTAGTGCAGCCATAACAAAATTCTAGTCAAAAATTATCTAACCCAAGCTTTCTAAAATCTAAAGATGGATATTTATAACTATATCCTTATTGGATTCAAAAGATGGCATTAACTGCCAAGATACAAGGTGTATAACCTAAAGACTAAAACAAATAAAAAATAGAATTGAAAATAGATAGAGGGAAAATCCCAAATCAATGTTGGGACGAGAAGTTCCTAAATCGACTAAGAGGAGCTTATTTGAAACTTCAATGATTCATCATCCAACTGAAGCAATCAGTGGCGTGATTGTCTTTATGTGGTTAAATAGGGAGTGTAAATTTATCTTTGAACTAAAATGCAAAGTTATTGAATGGCAGATGCTAACCGTGAAAATGCGCCCCATGCAAACGCTTCATGTGGTCATGCGGGAGGCATTAATTTGGTAGATCCTGCAAAAGGAGACCCTCTCATGGATGCCCACATAGGTTGCAAGGGTGTTGATGGTTGTGTCCTTGGAAGAGGCAGGTCTGTGATGGAGAAGGATGACAAACACTTTAAATGGGATGGCTCTATTGCTAAGGCAACAACACAGAGGTTTCAACATGGGAGAATGTTGAATGGATCTTTCATCCCTATTGCAAATGCAATCTCTCTTGATTTGAAAGCTAAGATAGTAGAGGAAATTGATCGTAATGCTTATATTCTCTCATTACACGAGGTGATTTGTTAGTTTAAGAGTTTTTGGCCTAGCCTCCCTCAACTGTACTCTTGGATCTCAAAAGAGTGGGGACCTTTAATTACTGGTAAAGTCCATATTTTCCCCATGGCCAAGGGGTTTTTTGTTGCTAAATTTGACAATGCTCAGGATAGAAATAAAATTTTATGTCATCATTTTTTAACTGGGAGGACATATTCATGTTGATGATTAAGCCTTGGCATGCTAATTTCAACCCTTCTAAGACTTTCAATAAGATCCAAATTTGGGTTAGGCTTCCTAATCTTCCACTCCATTTATGGGTTGATCCTCTTTTAGAGGAAGTGGGTGAGGCTCTTGGAGATTTTTTGCTGGTGGATGATGAATCCTCTGATATTTTTCATTCCACCTTTGCCCACATATTGGTTGAAATGGATGTTTCAAAAGGGTTGCCTATTGAGATTTTGCTTAAATCTTCTAAGGGTTTTTGGGTCAAACCTTTGGACTATGAAGGGATTCCCTTTCGATGTAGAAGATGCTTTAAAATAGGTCATGTTGTTGCACAATGTGGATTTGAGAAAAAGGAAATGATGGCTACATGGTGGAAAGATGCTTCTCAATAACATTGTATAGTTGAGAAGAAATCTGAGCAACATAGGAGTTTTACTAAAGTGGTTGCTTTGGAATCACAGGGTCTTGGGGCATCCTCTCTAGATGTCTCAAATGGTGGGGTTGCTGATGTACAAGATTACCATGTTGAAACCCCAAAAGAGAGAGATTGGGCCTGTGGTTGCTACTTCTGGTGATAGCACTTCGGCTATCACTTCTGGTGGATCTCCTGATAAGGTAACATTTACAGGGAGGAATATTAAAGTAATCTCTAAAATAGTGGTTGTAGGCTTTCTTTTTTAGGATAATGGTGTGTTGACTTGGCATGATAAGGTAGTGCAAGTGGAAGATGGTTGGATTACTATAAAGGGCAAGACAAAAACTTCTTTTAAGCCTTCTTTTGACATGACTCTTCGCTCCCACAAGAGTAGCTCTAAATGTAAATCTTGATGGTTCTTGGTTGGGGGCTAGTTTTTGGCTAGTTGCAGGTTGTTTCTCTTGCAACTTTGTTTTTGGTTGTAGTTCTTTGGCTTCAATTGCCTCTTTTGTCCTTGGTTGTCTATGCTTTCATGGTATAATTTTTGTTTCGACAATTTTCTATTTGAGGGTTCCAGATCCATTCAAAATCTATTTGTAAAGGGTTTTGAGTCCCTTCAAAACCTGTTTGTTCCTTAATAAAAAAACTTTATCTTTGAATTAAGTCATCAATCATCACTCTTAAATACCCTGAATAAGATCCTTAAGAATACGATACCAATTATGACAATAAAAGATTATAACTTATAAGAACTTATAAAAAGAAACAATAGGATCAAGAGACCAAAGATAGCACAAAAGAGAGAGAGAATATGATGATTGTATTCTCAATATGCATGAAGATGCTCAATTACAAGTATGTACAAGGCTTGCTTATAAAGGCAAGCTAGGACATGATGAAGGGCCATGAATGAGACAAGTGTCTCAATCATGCATAGGGTAGGTAGAAAGAAATAATAGATAATTCTCTGAAAGGTGTATCACCCACCTAAAGTGGAATTATCATGCCACGATAGGTGGAGATAAAAAGGTGATAATTAGATCACACCACAAAGAGTGTTATTTCTCCTACACACACTTTCGTAAGTGTCCTAATCACATCTCTTAATGTATGCACAAATCTAGATGCAAGATGCAAATAACTAGGTGTCACAAGTGCAATCTACAATGATATGCATTCCTTAAGTAAGCTTAAGTGTAATAAGTAAAATACTTATTTACACCAACAACTCCCCTTAAGTGCAACCAGGGGAATGAAGACTCAAGCTAACCATGCAAGATAAGATGCAAGATGGGTCCTGGAAACTGGGCCATGTTAGGTACCCATGTACAAATGCAATGCAATCTCTCACAAGCAAGGAAAGGGAGAAAACCTCATGAGAAAAACCCCCCCTCGAAAGAGAGAAGAAAACAAATAAATGTACAAATGGAGGATAAAACCCCAAGATGAGGAAAAATTTTCCCCCATGAAAGAGAATAGAGAAGTCAAGTGACTCCCTTTGACACATCCCTCACCCCTTGTGTCACCAAAAAATGTATAGTTGACATTTTTATGCTCACGTGGGTCTTTCTAATGGGCTCTGGCTTGATTTTTCCTAGGTAAAATGTTGTAATGTGGTCAAAACATTCACATTAGTGCTTAAACATTCAAATTGTGATGTCTTGTGAAGGTGTTGTAAAACATTTCTACACTTTTTTAGACTTTATTCATTACAACTCACCTAAAACTCACCTTTTTTATCACTTATTAAATCCTATTATGAAGTGTTGTAAAATCTTGTAACAAGATTTCATGCGTTTCTAAGCTTAATTTCACTAATTCAACCCTTTCTCATGTCTAAATGACCCCTTAATACACTTTTTCGGTCATTTTCAAGTGTGTTGTTAAGGATATTCCCATTGGACAACTTTTAATGTCCCAAAATTCCCAACACCTACTTAATTTGCTTAGGTGAGACTAAGTCACCAATAGGGGCGACTTAGTCCTTTTTGGCACAAAACTCAAAATAATTTTAAATTTCTAGCGGGATTTTGTTCACCAACCCTTGAGGTCAGCCTGTGATGTGTTACTTTTGGGAAATTTTAGTAAAATCAAGTATAAATAAGGGTTTTTCACCTCATTTTACATCTCCTACAATCATCTATCTCTAAATCACATAAAATCTCTTGCACTCATTAAGCACTCAAGCAAATAAAGCATTATCAAATCAAGCTATTGGAGTTCTTTATTGCACATCTTCAAATTTTAGCTTCAATGGTGTGGTAAGTCTATGACATTTTTGTTTGCATGTTATCTATTTATCACTCTCTTTTCATCTCATTTCATTGTTTAGGGTTTGATTACCAAAGTGGGGTTTAACCAAGGAAAACCCCTATTCTCTAACCCTCAACCATTTCCCCCCTTTTTGTATGTGACTTTTGTGTGCATATTTGTCAAGCAATAGGTGTTGAAAAGTGATAAAAAAATGTACAAAGTCAATCAAGTCAACATCAGGGCATGTGCAGGATCATGGTATGCCAAAAAGTGGCAATGGAGAAAAAAATACGCGTTTCTACGACTCAAAAATGTGAAAAAGTCGAGTTGACTTTATGGGGCTCGGGTGACTACCGAGGTAAAGCAAATACCTAGATTTAAAAATCAGATATCCGATCCAAATCGAATATCTGATCCAAATCAGATATTCGATTTGGATCGAATATCCGATATTTTAAACATATATATATTATGGGCTGAATGAAACCGACCAAAACTCATTTTCATTCGGCTTAACCGCAGTGGGCGCACAGTGGAAAGCGCAAATCAGATATCCGATTTCAAATCCATCTGCAACAGGTTAGATTCTTGATTTTTTGTTTGCTCTAATCAAATTTTCAATTAGATTTGTTTAATTTTAGTTGATTTTTTTCAAAATAGGGTTTTTGGATAGATATTTTATGAAAATTTTGAGTTTAGCATGGATTTTGATGAAAATTGAATGTTTGCAATGGATTTTGATGAAAATTGAATGTTTGCGATGGATTTTCACTTAAAAATAATGTTTTTTATGTATTTGGATTAAAAATTAGAGAATTTTATAGATTTTTGTTAAAAACTAGGGTTTTTGTTGGATTTTTTTAAAAAACTAGGGTATCTAGAATAATTGGATAAAGACCTACAATGAATTCAACAATTCTTAAGCATTGAACCTTTGGATGGAGAAGCAATACCTCTTTTGGATAGCATTGGGAAGTTGGTAAATGATTAAGAAGGGATAGAAGTGTTACATAGCCTAGCTAATATAGTAGATTCTAATATTCCTTTGGTAGCTAGTTTCATGAAATTTTTGACTAATGATCAAAATCCTTTTGGAAAATAAGTTTCCTCTCCCACAATAATGCCTTATATTCCCAACTTTACACCTCCAGTCATAGCATCAATGATGGAATATAACAATGGTTTAAACTTAAGCTTAGGAATTTCTAGTGGAAATTATAATAGTTTTGTCCCTTCACCTATAACACCTCCATATTCATCACCCCTCCTAAACATGAAATATAATATCCCACCATTGCTCCATACTAGTTCACCATACTTGAAAAACTCTTACAACATGTGGCCCAATGATTTTGTGATAAATCAACTTTTTTATTTAAAGCATGACATTATTACAACAACAAATTTCAAACTTAAACCAAAATCAAACCAATAGTAAACATCCAAAATACCTTACACATAGTTCATTAATGTTCACTATTTTAAATACACCTATACTACAAAACATTGAAATACCTCGCTTTGGAAAGTACAATGGTAAAAAATATCCTAATAACCATTTGTTAGTTTTTACTACCTTGTGTAGAGACTTTATTTTTGAAGATTCACTCATAGTGAAACTCTTTTCTAGATCATTGAAAGATATGGCATTGGATTGGTTTTGTTCATTGTCAAACAATCAATTACCTCCTTTACACAACTCATTAATGATTTCCTCCAACACTTTCAAGTGAACATCAGTCCTCAAGTTACATTAACAAATTTAGTTCATTGTAATCAAGGACCTAAAGAGAAAATAAAAAACTTTATGAAATGATACTAATCCCTTTATTTGAAATTCTCCTATATTCTTCAAGATGCTGACATTCAAAGGGTGTTTATAGGTAACTTACAACCTAATATTCAAGATAAGAAATTGCTAATGAAATATCCATCCTTAACATGTTTTTGTATAACCCTTCATGATTATCGAATATCGATTAGTTGGTATGAAGGTACCCCTTCATAGGCTCCTATTGGTCAATCATATAAGTCATGCCTCAAAACAACTATCAATCATTTAAAAAGAAAAACAAAATATTCATTACTTGATAAACATTCATGTCAAAGCTCATAATATTGAGACATAAGTAACTACTGTAAACATAACTCTAGATATAAATTTAGGCCATGAGATAGGAAATTTTCATAGTTGTTTGATTCTCTCCATGTGATCATGTTGCAATTGTTAAACAAGAATATGATTCAACTTCCTCCAATTAGTCATATTCAAACAATTAAACCTTTACCACCAAACTTTAATGCAAAAACATTTTTTCAATATCATCGTACACCTTAACATGATATGGAAAGATGTAAGCATATTTATAACCAAGTGCAAGACCTCATTCTAATCAAATCCAGTTGGATGACCTATTAATGACAAAGGAAATAAATTGGTTTTTTCACCTAATCAATATTTACAAATATTTACAAGCCCATTGCCAATTCATTCAACAAACTTTGTTCAATACAATGATAATGAAGAAGATGATAATGATTTTTCCATCTTTATAAACATTATTAATATTCAAAATCATAAAGGAAAAACCAATATTTTGTTTGACATTTCTTTTACATATATTGATTCTTCTATAACTACACTCGATGGTCTTCTTTATATAAAGTTTGCAGAAACCCGGAAAGGGGAATACTCATTGATCCCATGTACATAGTGAATATGATCAAAAAAGAGTTATTGTATGTACATGAAATTTATGCAGATGATTATGAACAATCAAAACCATGATTAAAAGCTCATGATGGTTATGGCTTCCCTATAATTGGTTTGATAACTCTCCCAGTAAAGGTTGGACCTAAATAGTTGGGTGGTTTTGATAGATTTTTTATGAAAAATTTGAGTTTAGCATGGATTTTGATGAAATTTGAATGTTTGCAATGGATTTTGACTTAAAATAGTGTTTTTTATGTATTTGGATTAAAAATTAGAAAATTTTATAGATTTTTGTTAAAAACTAGGGTATTTTTATAATATTTTCATTTATATTGTCTAATTTTAATTAGATTGATTTGTTTTTATATTGAATCAAGCATTATGGCTATTGACAATGAAAATGCACCAACTCCACCACCTCCACCACCTCCACCTCCTCCACCTCCTCCTCCACCACCTCCACCACCACCACCTCCACCACCTCCATAGCCATCAAATCAAGAATTAATTTCTAAAAAATTGCAACAATTAAGGGGCATTTCTGAAGTTTATATGAGAGTCCCTCGATTATCTTCGATGTCAAACACAATGAATGAAATAATTAAAAATATAGAAACCATCTCCTCGCAACATAATTCCTTTCATTCGTGGCGAGAAGACATGAGAGAATATTATGCATGTGGATTGTCCTATGATGATGTGAAAGATCTTGGAATAACCAAAGCCTAAATAGCCTCTTTATTTGTTAGCCCCCGCACTGGTTTGCCAGTTAATGTTAATAAAACAAAACTTTCTATAAAATGGTGCACTCATAGAGACATTGTAGAAAACTTTTGGGATTGTTGGTGTATGGTTTTTTTGAAACCACCGAACAACAATTTGGATGTACCATTTTACTTTATAAAAAAATTATATGCTGAGTTTGTGTTAGGGCATCATGTCAATTACTTTGACATTAGACCCTTCCAGGGCGTTGTTGGAGGTATGCCCCAGGATAGAGCAGGGGCAGTTAGAGTAATACCCCGCCCACATGTTCCCCTCCCTCACCTTCCTCCGCCACCTCCAGTATACCATCCAGATATTATGCAGGATGCGGCCACACAGACTATCCACGCTATTCACTCTTTGAGTGGTCTTTTGGTTTCGCATGCTTCTGTAGTAGCTCAGCCACATTCTAGTGATGTTGGTGATGGCTCGAGTGCTACTGCATCATCCTTGTCAGGTCCACATATTTGTGTACCACATACTTGCTCCATGTGCTGCCAAATATGCTTGGGTCCTCTTGTAGATCCTGCCGAGCATCCCCTAGACACTTCCGATTATGACTTCCATAATGTGGATATTATAGATCAGACGCAGGGGAGTGGAGCACACCATACAAAGTCCTCTCCTGCTAGAGAGGGGGACATTGGAGGCGTGACACAGGTAAAATTTAGGTTGTGAATTTATAACTTGCATTTTTTTTAAATGAATATTAATAAGAGATAGTATAATGTACTAATATTTATTTACATGGTCTATTTAACAGATTGATGTCAGGAGGAAGTGACAAATGTATTGGATAGCACCTGAGGAGCCATTTCATTTGGCACAGACAGCACATAGTATATTTTACTCACTCATTTACATTTATTTATTGTATACTTTCTTGTCCTTTGAATTGTCATTAAAATGAAATTATATAATAACTTATATGTTTATCTTATTTTCCTCTTGTAGGAAATACCTTCTACGAGCGAGGTGCAACCTTGTCCAGATTATGGAAGTGTAATGTTGGATAAGGGCAAGGTAATTGAACTCAAATTTGATTGAATTAAGAATTTTAAGATCTTATATTGATTATACATACATCGACATAGATTGGTAGTTTCATATGTACTTGTCATTTTTATGTGCAGGGAATTATGAGCTATACGTCCTTGTTGACAAGGGCCACAACACCCGAAGCAGACGTATTGGAACACTTGAAGGAGTAGGTGTTGAAGCAACTCAAGGAGGAGGTGTCGAAACACCTAAAGGAGATAAAGAAAAAGATCAACCTAAAGAAGTATGTGTTCATTTTATTTTGTGTTTGGTATTTATATGTTCCTATTACTGACAATTGTATGCTAACTTGGATCAGTTTTATGTTTTTGTTCACCTATATAGATTGAAATTACAAAAGATGGTTTGGTCAGTTCTTTGAAGGGGCATATTCTAGAACTCTTGACCCTTTGAAGAGATAGATATTTAAGGTAATCAAGATTACAATTTTAGAGTTCAATTATAATTTAATGTATATTGATTTTGATGTTAATTATTCGATTTTAAATTATATAGTATAACTAATCTCAATTGTGGTTTGACTTTTTCTTGTGCAGCTACCTTGAGAGGCCGAGTGCTTCAAAGAGGCTCCATTTTGATGATCCACCAGTAGTTGAGATGAGATAGACATTTTGGCATGTAAATATTGAATAGATACCGAGATGGCATATGCCACATATTGTAAAATTTTGTTTGAGTTGGCGTTGATGCCATTTTTGTATATGGACATACGCTTGATTATTGGATAATTTGATATATAGAAGTTGACAATCAAAATTTAATTGCCTCCTCATGTGCATAATTAAACTCTTTGAAAATTTAATCAAGTGAGCAATGGTTAAATATCTTGATGTACAATAGAATAAAAAGAATGGTTATATTATGTAGTTTATTCATATTGCTGATTACATTGCATTGCACATCTTTCAAACTCAAAGCATTACCTCACATTGCATAAGTAACAACTAGATGCTGATAGATGAAAAAATTTCAATTACAATATAGTTTTTACAAAGTCAACATAAGCAATTATGCAATTACTTCACAGTACATAACTAATAATTAAAAATTTATTCATATTATTGATTACATTGCATTACACATCTTTCAAACTCAAACCATTGCTTCAAATTGCATAAACCTCCACTCCAAGCACCTATCCTTGATGTACCTACCTTTTAGCTCAGTCAAATAAATGCTAGGCACCAATTTCAGTTAGTCTTGTCAGTCTAGGTTCCTATTCTCATCCATCATGCCACTCAAAAAATCATTTTAGATCCTCCCAAGCACCATTTTTACCTGCTGCTCACTGCTTCATGAATGCTA
Source organism: Sequoia sempervirens (assembly GCA_007258455.2). NCBI lineage: Eukaryota > Viridiplantae > Streptophyta > Pinopsida > Cupressales > Cupressaceae > Sequoia > Sequoia sempervirens. Next base: position 23,151 of record VDFB02066485.1, read on the forward strand.
GGAACACTTTCAAAAGCCTCATGTCACTAACTCACATTCCAGTTAGGTGCATGTTTTGGCTGATGCTCTATAAAAGACCTCTCCTTCTGCCAATTAACGTTGATAAAGCATAGACCTAGGCTAACACATACCTAGACTTTCAAATTAAATTAATTAACCCACGCAAAAACAAAATCACAAGAACTCAAGAGCACACAAATTAGTCACTCACTATCAGGTTGAACAAGAGGAGCAAGTAAACAAACATAATTTGCAATCTTTCCTTTATTTATTTCATTACCCCAGTTACTACTTTCAACTTTGACTAAAACATTATTCAAAATGCAGCGTATATGGTATAGTACAATGTGGCATGAAAATGAATCTCTGCTTCATACAATATAATAATCTACTTCAATTGGAGTCTAGTATAAAATATATTAAAGGAGGACTATATCTAATAAGAACAAGATAGAGATTAATAACTTGGATGAATCACTTGTAACCAAACTCAGTAGCCCAAGGGAGGACTTTCCAACAACCCATAAAAATGTTCTATAATATCATGAAAAAAGTAAAGCATCAGTAAGTCAAGGATCTTATTATATTGCATAGTAACAAGGCTCTTCTTATATTGATCTTATAATTATTGTAAGCATAAGGCTTCAAGGATCTTATTATATTGCATGGTAACAAGGCTCTTCATTCTTCTGTGGAGAGACATCATCTACATTTGCAATGAGGCTTGATGCTTAGGTCTATTTGAACAATGTTTGGAAAAGTGACCAAACTTATCACACCTAAAGCATTGAATTTTTTCAATTCACAATGAAGGTTTGGACAATGAAGCTCTTTTATTTGGGTTGCAGATCAAACAAACTGAAAAAAGAGACAAGGGGTCAGAAGTTCTAATCTACTTCCTAAGAATTCAAGGGACGGTATTGACTTGGTGAAACAAAACCAAACTTTGTTTCGCCACGCAGGAATCGAGCCAACTACGCAAAGCCATTGCAATCTTCAAGGAATTAAAGTTGCAAAGTGGTGCAACTTTCATTTCGTAACTCGTACGACCAAACGGATTGTTCCAACGCATCCATATGGGTACGTTTACACTAGGGATGGTCCTCTTTTGCACCCAAATAAGCCGAATCACTTTGAGCTACATTGGACCAGCGGTTTCCCTTAACAGTCCAAAGTGCTAAAAGGCAGCAATATTTGAAGGGCTATTTCTCGGAGACCGTGGGGCATACAGACACTCCGTTGAAGGCTACGTGATCATGTTGGGACCATCTACGAAAACTTCTCTCATTTTTTGCTATCTTGGAAGCGTTTTCCAATGGTGATGACTTTTCAGATGAGGGAAAAGTTGCCAGATGCAAGCAGTGTAAAGTTGCAAAGTGGTGCAACTTTCATTCCGCAACTCATATGACCAAACGGACTGTTCCAACACATCCATATGAGTACGTTTACACCAGGGATGGTCCTCTTTTGCACCCAAATATGCCGAATCACTTCGAGCTACATTGGATCGACGATTTCCCTTAAGAGTCTAAAGTGCTAAAAGGCAGCAATATTTGAAGGGCTATTTCTTGGAGACCATGGGGCATACAGACACTCCGTCGGAGGCTACATGATCATGTTAGGACCATCTATGAAAACCTCTCTCAGTTTTTGCTATCTCGGAGGCATTTTCCAATAGTGATGACTTTTCAGATGAGGGAAAAATTGCCAGATGCAAGCAGTGTAAAGTTGCAAAGTGGTGCAACTTTCATTCTGAAACTCGTACAACCAAACATACTGTTCCAACGTGTCCGTATGGGTACGTTTACACTAGGGATGGTCCTCTTTTGCACCCAAATACGCTGAATCACTTTGAGCTACATTGGACCGGCGATTTCCCTTAAGAGTCCAAAGTGCTAAAAGGCAGCAATATTTGAAGGGCTATCTCTCGGAGACTGTGGGGCATACAGACACTCTGTCGAAGGCTACGTGATCGTGTTGGGACCATCTATGAACACCTCTCTCGGTTTTTGCTATCTCGGAGGCGTTTTCCAATGGTGATGACTTTTCAGATGAGGGAAAAGTTGCCAGATGCAAGCAGTGTAAAGGGGGTTACCAGAGTTAGAATTTTTTAGCTTTGTTCCATAACTCATATGAGCCAAACCGGCTTTTGTTCCAACCGTCATATGGGTATGTTTATGCCGAGGGATGGTCTTCTTTTGCACCCAAATATGTTGAATCACTCTGAACTACATTGGACCAACGATTTCCCTTAAGAGTCCAAAGTGCTAAAAGGCAGCAATATTTGAAGGGCTATTTCACCGGAGGCCATGGGCATCTGGGAACCCCTCCGTCGAAGGCTCACGTGATCGTGTTGGACCATCGAAACCTCTCTCGGTTTTGCTATCTTAGAATTATTTTTCAATGGTGATGACTTTTGGATGAGGAAAAGTTGCGGTCTAGCGGTGTAAAGTTGCAAAGTGGTGTAACTTTTCATTTCATAACTTCATTACAACCAAGCAGGACTATTCCAACATGTCAGGTAATAGATGCGTTTACGTAGGGATGGTCCTATTTTGCACCCAAATATGCTGAATCATTCCGAGCTACATTGGATCGGTGATTTCCCTTAAGAATCCAAAGTGCTAAAAGGCAGCAATATTTGAAGGGCTATTTCTTGGAGACCATGGGGCATACAAACACTTCATCAAAGGCTACGTGATCGTATTGGGACCATTTGTGAAAACCTCTCTCAATTTTTGCTATCTCGGAGGCGTTTTCCAATGGTGATGACTTTTCAGATGAGGGAAAAGTTGCCAGATGCAAGCAATGTAAAGTTGCAAAGTGGTGCAACTTTCATTCCACAACTCGTATGACCAAACGGACTGTTCCAACACGTCCGTATGGGTACGTTTATTCCAAGGATGATCCTCTTGTAATTGTAAGTGCTAAAAGGTTGGATCAAGCTTGTGCAGGTTATAACGTCATCTTTAATTGTAATTGTGTTGTGCAGGTTATAACAACATCATCTTTAATTGTAATTTTCATCTTAAATAGTATTACAATATAACAATAATAATAAAACCATGTTCTAAAAAACTACCATCAAAGTGATAGGTTAAGTATGATAAAGAATCTAGTTTTATTCATTATGTTGAGATCAACTCTTTTCAATATGTTTATGCCACATGCTATTATCATTCACACCTACAACCCTTATTATTGTGCAATCACAAGAGTTAAAGAGGTTTGAATAACATTATATCTTGTAGTTTAAACTTCTTTCCCTGTAACTTTAGGAAGCCTTGGTAAATTTAATACCTTGACTAGATGACTAAGATAATATTATAACCTAATTTTTAATGATTTGTGTTTTCTAATACATTTAGATAGCATCAAGGGATATTCTATTATCAAATTATAACATGTATGGTGCACTCTTCATGTGGACAAGAGCATAGTAGATGTCAAAGTTATATATGAACTTAATGAATGTAGTTTATTATATATAAATAGGAGATATTACAAAACCTGGTTCAAACGAGCATACGGGTAGGAAAGAACCAGGAAGAAAACCTCCGGTTGTAGCTCGATTAATTACAATAAGTTACTATTGAATTGTCTCACTACACAATTATGCCCTTCTTACATTGTTTCACATTTTAAAATTGAAATTTTACAAAATTTTCCTATTGGAGGCATTCAGGGCACAGTCTTCCACAAGAGTAGTACGTTCACATTTTGGACTGACAAGCACCTATACAAACCATCAAGCTAGCAGTTAAAGTACATACAATAGAAAAAATGCTTAGATTAACTAATCTATATTATTGTAATCTTTTACATACCTCTCTGAAAGGATCAAAGTTGGCTATTGTAGCAGCAAGTCCATGATCAATGGAGTGCCAAAAATATCACAAAATTTGTCAAATGAGAAATCTATATTGTCACAATGAAAAAAAGATGGTTAGACTAACAAATCTATATTAATCTAAACAACTGAATGATGATGAATTGGTAATGCAAACTATAAAAATGCTTACAATAACAAATATGTATTATTGTAATCTATTGCATACCTCTCCCAAAGGATCAGAGCTAGCTATTATTGTAGTAGGTCCATGATCAATCGTGCCAAGAATATAACAAAAGTTGTCAAATAAGAAATCTATATTGTCACAATAGACAAGATGGTTAGACTAACAAGTCTATATTAATCTAAACAACTTTGAATGATGATGAATTGGTAATGCAAACTATAAAAATGTAGAATAACCAATCTATATTACTTGTGAAATCTTTCAAATACCTTTCCAAGTTGAGCTGGCTATTGTAGCGGGTCCATGATCAATCGTGCAAAATGTGCAAAATTTTTCAAATAGAGAAATCTATATTATTAGCAATAGAAATATGGTTAGACTAACAAATTTATATTAAATTATAATGAACTTAACCATAATGAACCTAAGCATTTTACCTTCCATTCTTGAAAATGCTATTCAAGTGTGCCTAAAGGGTCATCTCTTTGCTTAAGAGTATCCAATATTGCTTCATGATTAGCATTAGTAAGTGTCCATAGTTTTTTTCTCTTTGGTCTAGCATGATGCTTGAACAACATAACGTTTGTTGCTATAACAAGGTGCGAATACATGAGAATGGTTTTGTGTTTCTCATAGTCTTCAAATGCAGGTATGCCATTCTTTCTAACCATATATGTTCGCAACCAAGTTCTTGCAACCACAATTGAACCTGTAGGAAACATGAACCCATCATCATCTTCCATCAGTTGTGTTAGCTTATGCTTTACCTACACACATTGAGCCAACCAATAGTCTGATCTCTCTTCATTCCCCTGTGGTGCAACAACTGCAAAAACATGTCCTGGTTGTAGTAGATCTGAAAGTCGGTTGTAATCAACTAAACTTTCCATTATGTCATTTCTCATGGATATTGTTTAAGATAATGGAGTTAGATACTGTGGAACCCATGTATCCACCCACTCACTTGACTCGCATTGATCCCACTCGCACTTAATACAAATCTGACAAAAACAAGCCAAATCTCGTGTTCAAATGGTCCATGTGCTTGCATCTGAGCTTCGAAATGAATGCATCTTTGAAGAATCTTTGATTGTATGACAATCCAATCTGCCTCCCACTGTACCCTCCTCAACCAACCAAAAGAATCTGCACATTGATCAAGTGTCCCTCCCCTCGTGACAATGTCAACTACACCAATCAACAATAGAACGCGGTATCACTAAATTTTCTCCCCGAATTCTAATTGCTCCTTAACTAGAGCTCTATTTACACATGCACCTACTCCATCGTGCTCCCCTTTCCCATGCCCAGCTTCAAAAAAACTCCAAATATGAGGTACACCCTTCTCTACATGCATTCTACTCAACCAATAAAACATACGAGCATTCTTGAATTGACCTGTGCAGTTATCTGGCCAAATGAGATGTTGGCCCATTGTTATATCATGCTCCTGCAAGAACTCAAAAAAATTCTCAAAACAATGTTGGACATACTCGGATGAGTGAGATCTATCATCACTCATATGAAAATGATACTCTCTTATTATCTTTCGATCCTCCTATGTACTATCATGTGCATGTCTAAATGTTATGTGGAAAAATATAGTAATTTGAATGGAATTGTAATATTGAGATTGCACCTCATTTTGTGGTTGCAATGTGTAGTTTTCTACAAAATCAACCATTGGTATAATAGTGCCAATCGGAAAAGAGTCCTTACATAGTCTAAATTGTTGATCCAACCACTGAGACCTATTACTATGCCTTGCATACTTGTAGAAGAGATTGTCCTTAAAATCTGAAATAAAATCAGCAACACTACATTCTTTTGAAACCAACTCACATCTAGAACCTTCACCTCCACTCTGCAAAGTATATTTGACTGTCTCATATCTCTTTTTCTCAACAAGCTTCTTTCCAAATTCATGTTCTGAACCCTCATGAAAACATTGAACAAACTTTGACAAGCCACCACATTGTGAGCACTTTGCATTTAAACAATCATTTCTATAGAAAAAACAACCATCATCTCTAGAACATAAAAAAAGATCTAACAAGTCCCTTGATGATTTCGAAAGATGCATTGCACCACACTCCTGCAACATTTCATTAGTATGCAAAATAGAACGGATATAGCATAATAGTTCATGGTACATTGAAAACTCCACATGGTATTTGTAACAACAAGTATTACGAATTTTAAGAGGCATACAATAAAATGGCTTCAAACCTTCAAAAGTCCTTGGCGATATTTCAATATTTGGATGTGTTTCAATAAAAATTTTGAACAACATTGTTTGGCTTGATTCCAAGAAATGTTTAGGATGTGGTATGGTCTCTGATTTCCACTCTTAACTTTAAAACATCCTTTGCATTGCGATACTCTAGAGTTATCACGCCAAAATTGTTGAATTACCTGCTTTACATTATCAGTTAGCTTCTTATCAACGGTGGAAGCCTCCCAACAAAAGCCCATGTATCATTTTGAAGACGATCATCTATTCTTTCTCTTCTTGCAAGTTCTCTATCCAAAGTTTTACGATTTATGTCAAAATCAATAAAAGTTTGTCTCATAAAGCAAGCCTTTTTCAATTGATGGCTTACTAGAGCTGTTGTACGAATTTGCTAAGCTTCCTCTTTATCTTTTTCTCTTCTTATTATTAGTTTTTCCAATAGACTTGAGAGTACATTAAAAAGATTTTTGACAATAATATTATTTTTCTTTTCGGTCTTCTTGTGCACATGAATCTTCAATTTGGCAAGCAAAGGTCTCATCTTTTGCATCTTTAACAATTGTACAAAAAGTTGGCATTGCTCCGTCAATGTCTTATCGCTAAAATATTGTATGAAAAGTCTACTAGCCCACCACCAAATGGTTCGTGTTGACCTCTTGCCTTCAAAATTGTTTATAATGTTCTCATCAATTTCAATTAACCATTTAGGGGTTTTTGAAGGTCTTGAGTTTGGAATATGTCTTTCTTCCACACAAGGTTCTTCATTTCTCATGTAATTTGGTGAAACATTATTTACACTTAGATCAATATTATGTTAAACATCTTCATTTCCAACATTTTCACCTTCAATTTGAATAATTTCATTCCCAATTTCAACACCATATTCAACATCTTTGAAATTTTGACCTTGAACATTTTCATTATCAATTTCAATAATTTCATTCCCAAAATTTTTAGTTTGAATATTTTGAGTATCAATTTTAACATTTTCATTCCCAATTTCAACATCATGTTCAACATTTTCACCTTCTACATATTCAATTTTCTCTTCACTAGAAAGACCAAAGGACTCAGATTCACCAATATTTAACATACCTTGTCTTCTCTTCATATGACCCTCTTTATCTTTTTCTCTATATGCTTCAATTTGTTCTTTTGTAAGGTTTCTCTTACGTTTAAGCTTCCGACGACTGCTGCTCCCCATTATACCTTATAAAAGATGCTGAAAAATCGTAGTTTATGACAAATTTGAGTGGAAGATGCTCCAAAAAGTTGATCTTTGTCCCTTCCTCTTTGAAACCGCGCGTTTGTCACCTGCAAAGCCTACAAAAAGAATGTAGGGTCCGTTGGAATACGAAAAAGGGGCCATATGGGGTTTTTCTATGGCCCAAAAATTGGATATCCGAATAAATCCGATATCCGATATGGAGAACTCTGCGGCACAATTTTCGTGTTTCAAAACAGATATTCAATTCAAATCGGATTCTGATTTTTTATGCATAACTTTACAATAACTAGGTGGAGGTTGGGCAAGAGAAAGAGAGTGAGTGAGAGGGAGAGAGAGAATTGAGAGGGGGAGAGAGGGTAGGAGGGAGAGACTTGAGAGAGAGAGGGGGGAAGTGAGAGGGGA